>JAABNX020000030.1:17441994-17467776 GCA_015163995.2 Mormyrus lacerda
CGTCTTCCTCCTGCGTACTAAAACCACCGAAGTCCTCTTCCTAGATAGTCCGCGCTTCCTAGATAGTGCGCCCCTGGTGACCGTTAGCAGTAAAAAAGATAGATAAGCCGCACCGTTGTGTAAGTCGCAGGGTCCAAAGCAAGTGAAAATAGTAGCGGCTTATAGTCCGGAAATTACGGTACACCTTTCTTATATGTAATGTTCCTCAGGTGAACATGACCGAACCTTCCTCCCCCGGGCAGGTGAGGCCGGCTCCCTGGAGACACACATCCGGAAGCTGGATAAGGCTCTGGACACCAGCCGCTTCCACCTGCAGCAGACGGAGAACATCATCCGGAGCCGGACGCCTACCGGCCCTGAGCTGGACACCATGTATATGGGCTATGTGAGTATCGGCTTGGTCGTTGTTACAAATTTACTACAAACCTTATTTGCCATTTGACATTAAATCAGGGGTCTCAAACTCCAGTCCTAGGGGGCCAGAGCCCTGTGTAGCTTAGTTCTTTCCCTGTTCCACCAAAAATGATTCAGCTCAAGAGCTGTGTGGTAATTAGCACAAGGAGTTGAATCAGGTATGTTAAATGAGGGTGAACCAAAAACTGTGTAGGGCTCCAGCCCCCTAGGACTGGAGTTTGAGACCCCTGGATTTGGTCTTTAAATTGTCTTGAAATGGTCACAAAATGGGTTTTCATGTATGACCCAGAAACAGGGACTTGAATTTGTGACTCTGGAGGGTGTGAGCACTCCAGTTGCTCTTAAAATGATTTCCGATTCGACTTGCAACTCCTTACTTTTGGACTCAGACTCAACTCTGACTCATTTATAGTGACTCTTGAATAGTAGGAGTCACATGCGAAGCCTTGTTCATGCAACACTCCCCAAACCATAAAGTTGTTAAACACATCACAATGTGCTGCTGTGCACAGGGCATAAAAATGGAGCAGGAGAAGTGTGATGTCAGGTGACATCAACAAACAACACACTTTTTCTGTTTTGCCAGTAGTTCAGATTGTGGACCAGAAAGTGTGGGATTTTCAGAGTGTTATTCTGAGTTTTATTTTACATTAGAAGGCACTGCTTAGAAACAGGTGTTGCATAACTTGTGTGATAAATTATATATGCATTGTGTTGTTATACAGTGACACAGATCAGCATAGATTGACATTTTATCAATTAAATGGAGTTTTTGCTGTACAATGCATAAAAATGAAAATTGCAATTTACTGTAACATGCATTTACTTCAGCAGCACGACAAATGGACTCTTGGTTACACTCATTCATTAGCCAATTACATTACTTTAACATAGTCTGGCATGGTCTGGCTCCTACATAGTGGATTGTGGAACCTCTTTGGGCTGTGTTTTTAACCGTTCACACTAATTAAAGTTTATCTGTTCTCCTCCATGGATGTCTTCATCATAATGTTTTTTTCTTGAGAAAGTATTAGTTTTGAAATCTACCTTAGAAATGTGCTTAGGTTTTTAGTACAAGACAGCTCACCACATGTGTGTGCACCTGTGTGTGTGAGTGTGTGAGTGTGTGTGTGTGTGTGTGTGAGTGTGTGTGTGCAGTGCGCTGTAATGCACTGCACTGCACGTATACTCTTGGGTCCCAGTTCTTTGTGATTGTCACTGTTGCTGAGGCAGTAACCATGGCAACCTCATGACCCGGCCCCACCTTCTTCCTCAGATGCGTCTCCTGGGTGAGTGCCGGAGTAGCATAGACACAGTTAAGAGGGTCGGGTTTGAGCTGAAGGAAGAGGGCGACAAACAC
Source organism: Mormyrus lacerda (assembly GCA_015163995.2). Taxonomy (NCBI): domain Eukaryota; kingdom Metazoa; phylum Chordata; class Actinopteri; order Osteoglossiformes; family Mormyridae; genus Mormyrus; species Mormyrus lacerda. The sequence goes on from JAABNX020000030.1 coordinate 17,443,769, forward strand.
TCTGGGCTTTTCAACCCCAACAGTGCGGAGACCCAGACCTCTGGTGAGTGACTTTTCAAAAGACACTGTCAGGTGAAGACACACACGCTCCAACCCCTCCAGCTTGTTCCATTTATGATTAAGCATAAAAAAGCCATTACCAGTGAAGCAGAAGTGATGTTCATCTTCAATACTGGTTACCCAAGGGCGGGGTGAACCATCACTGTAGTCTGTGCAGCGCAAAGTATAAACAGCCCATGGGGCAAAAGAAGCTTCATGAACCATCTGCTGTATTTTCTGACTCCACTAGATGGTGCTCTCTGTTCATAAAAGGGCTCAAAGCAAACAAAGAGCACTTTCTAGAGGTCAATTAATACAGCATGAAGCTTCATTTGCCCATCACTACATGTTTCTACCTCAGGCGTGATCGAGCGCTGGGAACTGATCCAGGCCCAAGCACTCAACAAGGAGCTGCGCATGAAGCAGAACCTGCAGCAGTGGCAGCAGTTCAAGTCAGACGTGGGCAATGTGTGGGCGTGGCTGAGCCGGGTGGCGGAGGAGCTGGAGCAGCTGCGTGGCCTGGACGTTGGCACAGACATTGACACCATCGAGCAGCGCATCAAGAAGTTCAAGGTGCGTGGGAGGTGTGGGAGCACTGTAGGGGCACTGTAGACCTGAAGCCATTGAACCCCGCAGGGCGAAGATTTGGGTATTTGGGACATGTGCCCACTATTACCGTGAGAACACCATGTGTGTTTAGGGGGGCTGAGGGATCTGGGTTGATTTGGTCCCTACCAGTAGTGGGGGGAGGGGGGGAACTGTAAAATTTACTAAGGGGGACCCCACCCCACCCCCGCACTGCAAATTTTACTGAGAGCACCTTATCATAACACAAGATTATGCAAAATTCGCGACAATTTACTGACCCTCCACCCTGGTGTGAGCCCCTCTGCCGATTGATCCTCAGGGAAAAAAATGCTGGATTGCTGTACCCCCCTTGCAGGAGCTGCACAAGGCCCTGGACCAGCGCAAAGCCATCATCCTGTCCATCAACCTGTGCAGTGCCGAGTTCCTGCAGTCGGACACGGACGAGGCCCTGGAGCTGCGGGGGCAGCTGAAGGAGATGAATGACCGGTGGGACCAGCTGGGTGCTTCACTGGAGGAGTGGCGAGGCCTGCTGCAGGATGCCCTCATGCAGTGCCAGGTAACAGCACCCTGAGCCGCTCTGCAGGATGCCCTCATGCAGTGCCAGGTAACAGCACCCCGAGCTGCTCTGCAGGATGGCCTCATGCAGTGCCAGGTAACAGCACCCCAAGCCCCTCTGGGCCATATATGGCAACGGCCACAAGGGGCACTAGCTCTTCACTCATATATTTTAAAGGTACTGTCACAGGGAACTGCTATGTTGAATATTATACCCAGGGGAATCGGATGGGCATGGACACTCTGGCAGATTCAGGGGCTCAGCACTTAACAGGAGCCCTTGTCAAATCAGACGGGGGGCCTGATGTGACATTTTGTAGTGGGGACCCAGAATTTATAGGTACCCCCCTGATTATACCTTGGCATTTGTCATTAAAATGGTCAAGTCACTTCAGATTTTAGAATGCGTAGGTGCTGTATGTCTTCATGCAGTGGTAAGAACCCCCCCCCCCCCAATCCCATTTCAGACCCCTTTGGACTGTACACAGCAACAAGGACAGCAAGCAAAATGTGTTACCATGGCACAGCGATTCTAATCCAGTGATCCACCTGCGAATCCAAGTCAAAAGTCGGGCATATTTGGAAAAATAAAACTACATGATACATAGATACAGTGATATATAGATATAACAATATATAGATACAGTGATACTTAGATGCAGTGATACACAGATACAGTGATACAAGGATGCAGTGATACACAGATACAGTGATACACAGATACAGTGACACATCAACAGATATCCATTTTTCCTCCTCTCATTTAGGATTTCCATGAGATGAGCCATGGCCTGCTGCTCTGGCTGGAGAACATCGACCGCAGGAGGAACGAGATTGTCCCCATTGACTACAGCCAGGATGTCGAAGTGCTCCACGAGCATCACAGAAGCCTCATGGTGTGTGCCTAGAAGTTGTACTGCTCAAAATCTGAGGAACCCTTGAAAGTTTGTTGAATATCTATAACATTTAAAGACTATTCAAATGTGAATTTTAATATCATCTAAAATAAATGTGATGAAAGCCTCATGAGAAATTCTAAACATAATTTGCGTCCGAGTATAAATAGTGATATACAGAAAATAGGCTGATAGGCTAATTCCTCATTAAAAATTGCATTTGCAGCAAATTCGCAGAGAGCTGCTGGATTCGCAGCTGAAAGTCGCCTCACTGCAGTACATGTCCAGGCAACTGCTTGTCAACTCCGAGGGCAGGGACTGTCTGGAGGCCAAGGAGAAGGTTCACGTCATAGGCAATCGGCTCAAACTGATCCTGAAGGAGGTGAACCGGGACATCCGGGGGCTGGAACGGACACTGGATATCACCAGCAGCCAGCAGGTCGGTCCTTCACACCTAGATCCACTTACCTAGACCTAGACTGATGTGGTTCAGTAGGTGATTTGATGGTCACCAGTTCAAATCCTTGGGTCAGCAGAGCGATTTCACTATTGGGCTCTTGAGCATGACCCTTAACCCTCCCAGCTGCTCCAGCGACTGTCAGTAGGGTTGCTACCCTGGGCCTACCTGGCTCTCTATGATATATCCTGTTGTGTCAGTAGTGATGGGCAAATGAAGCTTCATAAACCATTTGCTGTATTTTTTGACCCCACTAGATGGTGCTCTTGGTTTACTGAGGCATGCTTTGAGGCCTTTTATGATCAGAGACCACCATGTAGTGCAAAGGGTCACAGCATATGGTTCATGAAGCTTCATATGCCCATTGCTACCATACAGTATCATTAGCATTTGAGGCCCACATAATAGTGCATAGCATCACTTGATCTGCGTCTCTTGCCGCGCTTGACCAAAGCACACCTCCCTGTGTGGCTCTCGCAGGATCTCTCGTCGTGGTCATCAGCCGATGAACTGGACACCTCCGGATCGCTGAGTCCCGTGTCGGGGAGGAGCACGCCAAGCCGGAGGCGATCGGTAATGTGCAGCCGTCACTGTCAGCCATGCACCCCCCCCCCCCAATCCTCCTTCCTGCAGTAGCTGGGCGGGAGGGGAGGGGGGTCATCTGTGCCCCAAGTTAGTGTCCAAAGGCGACAATGCCCCTTAAAACTTTTCCGATTGTGGCCAAAGTCACCCTGCCATGAGACAGTTCCTCTGGTCCCCCCCCCCCAAATTCCTTCTCTCTGTTCCCATTCTGATCCACGCATGTTCTGCTGTCCCACAACCACTATGCTTCTCCAGGGGGTGAGAAGACTGTTCCTCTCACCTTTCATTTCCGATTGCCCATATATTAAATTGGTGTGTATAGTTTCCTTACAAAAATAGCTTTAATCAGGCCAAAGGAGCCACCAATATCTTCCATGAAACCCTTCAGGTTGACTTTCTGTCGCCATGCCTTCCTCAAAGGTTAAGGCACAAGGGACGCTGCCTCTTCATGCTGAATAAGCAGATGATCACAGAGTGCGGTCACATTTAACATCTCACCTCGACACTTATGTCAATAAATTGGCCAAATCACTTGAGATTTGGAATCCATTGGCTCAATTGATAATTTGGTTTAATTCAATGAGAAATAGTAGTTATGACTAAAATATAGTATATATGGATCATGCAACTTTTTTATTTCTACAATTGATTTAAAGGTTACAATTGAATTTAGAATAGAATTTTAATTGGTATTGTTTTCTCTACATTTTCAACACTTTCTCAGCGTCTCCTGTGCTTGCATTTATAAATGATCCTTGTGAAGTCTCTAAAATTGGTAGTTTTAAAAACATACAATGCTCGAAAACAAACATTGTGTATACATTGCTTCTGATCAAGACCTATCTTTCCCATGAAAACTATTGGTTTGAATAGCCAGTTCCCTTGTTTCCATGGGTTCCCGGTCTGTTGCCATCAGATTTTGTTGCTGCATGTGTTTTTTTTATTTCATTCTATTCTTTTTTCATTGGTAGCTTGCCGATTTTTGGCTGGGACTGAACATTCTCTTTCTTTGCCCTCCCCCTGTTCATTGCAAACAGCCACGGGGCAAATGTAGTCTGTCAAAGCCTGGACCCTCAGTCAGACGTCCACATCGCAGGTACCTCTCTCACGGTCTCTAGAACTCCCAGAAGATAATGGAATTTAGTGGTATCGGTCTATGACATTGCCTGTCCTGGCATTTGGACTTAATTCTGTTTGTCTGGGTTATACCCAGATACATACAGCACATCAAAAGATGTTTTTCATGTTAATTTTATGTTAACTGCTATTATGTTACTATTGGGTAAAATCCAAAGACTGTTGCTTCTAATATGGGGAATGTGACATTCACCTGGGAATTCCATTATCTTCTACAATTCTAGATGCTACACAGATGTTAGGTGATAAGTGACAAGAGAATCACCTAACTTTTATACTCCACATTGCTTCACGATGAGGGCTTTTTGCTAATAGTCCTTGGTTACGTTACGAGGCTGCCGAGATGCGCGTGTAACTACCACAGTTTGTCCCGTTTCCCTTATAACAGCAAGCTTTTGCAGTGTTCCTCTGACCCTCTAGGTGGCAGTATGTTCCCAATGTGTGACTTCATCTCTCGCCGCTTCCCTCTTGTTAACTTTTCGCCAAACGAGCAGCCCGCTCCATGTGTGCGTTACCTGTGAGGCAGCTCTTTCTTCTATTGCTAACGGCCTTCCCTCCCCGTTCATTCGTTTTTTTTACGGCTCTCACCTCTCAGGCTTCTGTTGTAATGGTTTGGGTGCACTTTGGTCACTGTCCAATAAACAAATTCACAGGTTAGCTACAAGACTTGTATGAAATTCATTTAAAACATTTTATTTAGCAAACCGCTTTTAATTTGGAAAAACAAACTGGAAGCAATATGTATTAACTTCTGTTGAAAATCTGTTGTACCAATGAGAATTGTCAAAATCATTTTTTTTCTCCTATAAACAATGAACATTTCTGGGTTATATTTCATGTTTAGCAATGAAAGAAATTCATTCGGCAGGGATTAGAGTCACTTTTGCATTTTGAAATCTTTGCATTTTTTTAAAAAATGTACAGCCATAAAGAAATACCAATATTGAAACATGACCATTTCAGCTACGAACCTGCTTTTTGAAATGTAGATACCTCTAATTTTCTGCATGTCTTTCCACTTTTAATACTGCATGACAAGGCTGGTCAGCTTAAGTGTTTCCCCCTAACTCGACACTGTATTCTTATAGCAGACATAGGGCTTGTTTCACCCCAAAAGTCGAAAGCATCTCAGACACATTAGTATGTAAGTTTTAGGACACTAAGAAAGCAGCATAATATGCCGAGGATGGGATTGGTACAGCAATTAATCTAGGGTTTAGAATATGAATTATGAAAGCGATTGACACTGAATTTAATTTTTTGCAATTTAAAAAGGTCGGCCACTCCTACTATGGACATTTATTTGTCATCTGTGAAAAGGGTTCAAACCACATTTGAATGACATGCAATAATCGTTTAATAAATGACCACAAAGATAGTCTTCTTCCTCCTTGTTTGAACTGTGCCCCCCAGTGGCTGTTCCTAAAATCATAATTAGCTTGAAAACTGGAGTGCAGCAGGGAAAACAGAATCGGCACCATCCAGGGAATTAGTCTGCTGTGCCCCCACCACTGCCCCAACCACAGAGTGGGGGCAATTCGAGCTGGATTTCTCTGACTCAGATTTGTCTAATTTCATTATTATTGTTTCTAGTAAGCAACATGAATGAGGTACTATGTACATGATATTGATATCTAGTTCTAATAACTATGTGAAATTACAGCAGTATGAGTGGAACTGCATATATTATCACTTCTAGTTCATGATGTCCAAGGTTAGGACCCTGATAGGGGCGCTTTAATGCACAGGCTCACATGGGCTGATGCCCAGGGGTCTCAGGTGAAAATGGTCCTTGAGTGTTTTAAACCTAGTGCTGGCACCTGTCCCCTACTGAAAAGTAAACTGCTGTGTTCCATAGAGAAGTGTAGGCGTTCCTATGGCAACTCAAATAGCATGGACCCACAGTCTCATAGGCTTATACCTTCCAAAGAGAAGCTTTGCTTAGTGAATGAGGCAGTGTATCTTGCATAAAAGATTTCACATGAAAGTATGGGCCAGCAGGTAATGACCCATAACTTTGGAGGGTCTTTGATCTATTACTAATGAGAAGTGATGGGCAAATGAAGCTTCATGAACAGGGCGGGGTGAACCACCACTGTAGTCTGTGCAGCACAAAGTGTAAACAGCCCACGGGTCAAAAGAAGCTTCGTGAACCGTTTCTGACCCCAGTAGGTGGTGCTGTCTGCTCAAAGCATACCTCGAAGCAAACCAAGAGCACCATCTAGTGGGGTGAAAAAATACAGCAAATGGTTCGTGAAGCTTTTTATGCCAATCACAACTGATGAGGGAGGCTAAATACACACACACGCACAGGTTTATAATTATATCTTTGAGAGGACTCTCCAGAAAACTATAATGCCAGCATGACGACCTTAACCCCTACCCAACCCTAACCTTAACCATAAGTAACCAAACTAAATACGATACTTTTGGCATTTTTAGTTTTTTGATTGCATTCTCAGATCTCTATGGTAAAAAATGTCAAAATAACAGGTTTTTATAATACTGTGGGGGACATTTGGTCCCCACAATGTAATATAAACCTAATCCACACGCACACACACACATAAATTAAATTAATTGTCAATAAAAAACCTCAATTTACTCAGTATACTCAATAACACAATCTTGCCATTCAACTTTTAAAATTGGTCTATGGAATGAATGTAAGAACTTGTTTACTGTAATAGGCCTAGCTAGCACATATAGCATGCGGCTAGCAGCTAGCTAGCTATGTCCTGACTATGTCTGAACAGGTCTCCCAGAGACGCTGGCTCCGCTTCCTCCCATTCTGAGGCCATGCTGGCGCCGCTGCCCCGGAGGCAAGACTTCCTGCGTCGTGTGCTCTGGGCTGCTCTGCCCCTCCAGCTACTGCTGCTGCTGCTCCTCTGCGCGGCCTGCCTGGTACCGGCCACCCCCTACAGCTGCTCCTTCTCCAATGGCTTTGCCTCCTCCCTGCACTCCATGCTTTACTACGCCAGTGGTCCACCGCCATCATGAGCGCCCAGAGGGGGCGCCCTAGCATCTGCGAAAAAATGGCCGATGGCATTGTCTTTGTGTTCTGAGCTGCTGTTTATTTTACGGCAGCTGCCTCGATGTGCAAGTGGCTGCCGAGATCAGCCATAATGTCTGGACCTGCTGAACCTTTTTCCGTATCAAAATGAATCATTCCTTAAGAGAACTTATTCGAGACGATGACTGTCCAAAAAAACGAACATAATACTTAACGTCTTCGAACACCAATGTCATTTTCTCATGTCTATTTTCCAGAATAGTTCTTTTTTTTTGGTTTTTAGCAGACATCTGTGATCTTGCTTGACTGAATGATTTGTAAAATATTGTTGAAATAGCCCATAATGCAGTTATTTTTTTACATGTACTTCTTAGCATGCAACAATAATCTTGGATATGAATGCAAACTATGTTTAGTGTGAAAGCTGTATTTTTACTTAAACTGTATCTGGACGTAAGATCAATAAGTTGTGTAATAATGTAAAAAAGAAATAAACTTATATATGACAGAAATCTATGGCTAAAACAATATCTTTAGAGTTTTCTTGGTCACTAAATTTAATGGATACTTGAATGCACATATTTTAAATATACAAAAAACATTTATCTGTATACCATTTATGCTATGGAATTACAGAATATTTTCTAAACACTATATACTGTACATCTATTGTTTAAAACTGTCTTGGTGTGCTTTTGTTTTTTGAATTCTAATGTCTGATATGCACTAGATATAATCAGTATTGCTATTGAAGCTGCAAAATGGGTGTTTGTTGGAACAAATAACACTGTAGATAAAAACAAAGATGAGTTGGCGTGTCAAGTGCAATGTTCAACTTTATTACGTCAAGTACTGTTCACTTAATATAACCAAATGTTAATACCTAAAACTGCGTGTAAGAGACATTTGAACAAACGTATCAATTTGCAGTTTTGGAAGCAAGAAAATGTGACAGATTTTTTTATTAGCTCAATTTCACTCCAAAACCATAATTCTGCTCATTGTTTCTTATGATACCTACTACAGAGAAAGTGTGGCATCACTGGCATAAATTTAACTAGCAGTCTGGTTTGTGATATATGACAGCAGAAAAAGGTGAACTTTAACAGCAAACCATACAGAGATTTAGTTTTTATTTGTTCTGGTTTACTTTACAATGTGAGTGAAACACTGAAATGCAGTGCTGAAGACTTGGCACAACAAACCTTTAATATACAGGCAGTTACTTTGCTCAGCCGTGTTCTTTAAATCTCCACACTTTTGCCGCATTCAATTTTAGGATTACTGCTTATGAGAGAAGAAATAAAACCTTCTGACGTTAAAATCAATAAGACAGCAGCTCCGTCAGCTGTCATCATTCTTAGGCTTGTTTGCAAGTCTTCTGAAGTCCAAAAGAAAGGTTCCAAAAATGAATGCTACTCCGTTTATCTATCAGGTTTGCAGAGATTTCAAAGGCATTCGGCACCTGCTGATAAGTCATTACACATTCAAAGATGCATGAACTTGCAGGAGAAATGGCTCCGATAACCAGTGCAGCAGACAGTCCACCCCATTTTACATGCAATGTGGTACGACCTGCACGGCTGGTTGGGTGAGCAGAGTAATAAATCACTATGACGGCACATTAAGGCTGCTCTGGAGGGACAAGGACACAGGGGTTGTGTCCGGGGGCACCCTGGTCGGCTCAGCCCTACCTGGGGAGCGAAGTCTGTGGGCATCCAGCATTTCCAGGAGCAGGTCATACAGGGGCACCATGTTCTTACGTTTGGCATTGTGCAGATGCTCCATGCCCTTGTTGCTATGGAGACAGGGTGGGCCGCAGGTGATGTGATTAGATGCATCACACTCAAAATAAGAATGTAGCTAATTTAGTTACATAAAAAAATTTGAGAACTACATATTAAATACTGTCATTTTCATTAAATTATTTCAACAGCTTATTGTTCTAGTAAAAGGAATAACATTTTATAACCAAAAAAAAAATCAACGATCATAAACCAAAGACACTGATCACTGCACATGACATGCACAGCACTGCACCCTAAATAAAAAATGAACACATAAAAAAATTATGAAACATACAACATAATACTATAAGCAGAGCGCAATTTGCAACAGGCATATACCAAACCTGGGTTTTTAATGACTCTTAGAAACTTAATTGCGACTCGTTAGATATTTCTTGACTTAGCTAATGCTGAATTACAAAGTTTTCATTGTTCTAATGTGTTTATACAGCTGAATGTTTTCCAGAGGGACTAAGGGAAAGTGCCTTGCTGAGCATACAGACTCCTGCACTACACACTGCCGACAAACAGGGAGGTCGCAGTGGGGCCGTCATAGACCCCAACTGTGTTTCCTTGCTCCCCGCTACGTCCGGCCCGGTGCTCACCTCATGTGGCGAATGTGGGAGAGCAGAAGGAGGAGCCGCGCCTGTCTCCGGGCCTGATGCTGATCCGGAGGACCTGACTTGCTGATGCAATAGATAAGCGTGTCCACGATCTTGTCCAGCACGTACTGGACCGCGGGGCCGTCATGCAGGCTCTCGACAGAGCTGGAGAGGTACGAGAAGGTGCCTGGAGAGTCACAGTAAGGGGGCAGCTCTGAGAAATCCTAGCTATTGTGTATAACATTCTCCAGAATTGGATTTGTATTAGGGATATACCAAGACTTACATCCTAGTACAGAACTAAGTGAATATATCTCCCTATTTCAATGCATTTTATCTATACATTTGAGTAGCTTTCACGCTGTAGCTAAGAGAGCTTACTCGAGTTAAACAGAATGATGGCTTTGAGACAGATGAACTCCTCCGTCTTGAGCTGGAGGGAGCGGAATCGGGAGACCATAGCGAGGAGCATGTCGAAGATTTCCGTCATCCCCTCCACACAACTCCCTTCGCTCCTGGGTGGGGATGGAAGCACAGAAGCCTCTTAGTAACTCGGCAACCGATGGGGGCTTGACAATTAACCATAAATGTCCAAATAAATGTGTGTGCGCGTGTATGTTCTCCCTGTACCGCACAAGTTTCCTCTAGATACTCAGGCTTCCTTTCCCAGTCCAAAGACACTCATTTAGGTTAATGGGTGCCCGGGGCTGGCCCAACCCTTTGATAAAATTTCATTAACCTAGTTGTCATTTGTCATCTTCCTTCCTATTCAGGCAGGCTGGTGAGATGGAGCCCCCCCTGGTGGCTGTAAGCAGTCACATATTCACATATGCCTTGGGTGGGCCCTGCTGGTGCTGCCAAACGGACTAGGGTCCCATCCAGGGTGTCCTCCTGCTTTGTGTCCTCTGATGCCTGGGGTAGGCTGCAGTCTCCCCCCCCCCACAACCCTGACCAGGATCAGGAAGCTTGTTCAATCAATGGATCTTCATTTCAGCAGCATAGATATAAAATATACTGGGAGACCATCCATGGCGGTATAAATTGACTAAAGTGTCAAAGTAGAAATAATGGAGTGTGTGTCATAAATGGTAGGGTAATTGCTCTAAACTCACAGGCAAGGTTTTTCCTGTGGGATAAAGTATCCCTACCTATCTAGGATGAAATCCTGAGCGAAAATGAGCTTCCCGGGAGAAGGGACAGAGCGCCAGATGATTCCGATCATCAGCACCTCCAGCCAGGAGCTCTCCAGCAGCTGGACCTGGTCATGGAGCGAGAGGTCCAGGAACCCTGTGGAGATAGGCGTCAACTGAGGAACCCCCTAAAAACCATAAGTTTGCCCAGACAGTATTGTTACTGGCAATTCATGTTTTTGTTAAAAAAAATAAATAAATCTACGCAATCAAATGGACATGTGTGCGAATTATAATTTGAAAATGGAAAAACACTCAAAACAAATTGCCCAAAAGTCATACATTAAACACAATTTGCACGAATTACGAAGCCATGCTTTTAGTAGAGAGCTATACTCATAGAAAAGGTAATTAAGCAACAGCGTCTTCGGTCTTCACTAGGCCATGTTGACCCTTTACCAGGTAATTTCTTGGCCCATGCAATCATGTGCACCAGCTCCTTGTCGGCCAGGTTGGTGAGCAGCGTCATCATGGCGATGTCCGTGTATGGCGGGCTGTGCTTCTGCCTGGTGCTGAGGGGAGGAGGCTCGGCATGCAGGAGCAGCAGGAGGAACTGCTCCGCAGGCATGCGCAGGCTGTGCTTCTGCCTGTCAGGTCTGCGTTGGGGTGGGGCCTCTGATGGCAGGGGCGGGGTCTCTGTCGGCAGGGGCGGGGCCACTCTTTGCTGGGAGTTCGGTTTGTAGTAGCACGGACTGGGACGCCCCACGTCCAGGCATTTCTGCCGTAGCTGCCTTCGCCCTTGCCGCACCTTGCACAGCCCTGTGAGGGGAAATGGTTAAGGATTTATGAAAGAATAAAGATTGCCCCTTTAAACACCAAAAACACCAATTTTGCTACAGACTGATTATTAAATTGTTTACTCTGTTCATTCATTCCCAGGATTCACATTTCCTGTTAAGCTTGATTTTAAGAATGTAAAAAAAACAACCTCGCTAACTTAATCACTTTGGGTACATTTTTTTAATTGAATTAGCCGTTACTGATGGTTACGTACCACCACCTTTCATCATGCCGACCTCGCAGCACTTCCTCAGACGGCACGCCTGACAATTTTTCCTGCGGTTCCGGTCAATGGTACACTGGTTGGTCGCGGGGCACATGTAGTCATTGTGACCTTAAAGTTAAAACAAAATTCCTACTGACATCCTTAAATGACTAAATATAACAAATATTAAACTACCTTGCTATGAAGAAAGCAACAATGACAACTAAGAAAAGGAAGGAGAAGATGAAGAAGAAGCAGGAGATGAAGAAGAAGATGAAGAAGGAGAAAAAGACACTGAAGAAGAAAAAGGAGAAGAAGAATTAGAAGATCATGATGATGATAATGATGATGATAAAGCAGTAAACAAAGAACAAGATGGAGAATAAAAAAAGAAGAATGAAAATAATAGAAATGGGAGAAAAACAATGAAAAAAGAAGAAGAAGAAGAAGAAGAACAAGGGGCACCTTGCAGGCTTCTTTTGAAGAAGGCTTTGCACCCCTCACAGGACCACACTCCATAGTGGTATCCTGAGGCATAGTCACTGCACACGGCACAGTAGCGCGTCTCTGGCAGGGGCTCTAGCGCCCCCTTTGGCAGGGGAGTGTCGGCAGAGAGCTTGTTCTGCACACACTGCCGACTGCTTGCTGTGCTGGACCTGTACAAAGATGGGAGTTTACTGCGTAACATAAATAATACAGCTGCTGTGTAAGGGTCCAACAGATAAATGACCTAAATGATCTGGATCATTTAAATTCACACTTCCAACTAAACTGGACTAGACTAGACTAGACTAGTACTGACTTCTAGAATGTTAATTTACCTGGGAAACCTAGAATAGCTAACAGCAAGAAACTGGAGAAAATGGGAAAGCTACTGCTATAATCTATTTATTATTTTATTTTGTACATACAAACATTGCTAAATGGGCTTTTTAGTAATTCTGAAGTTCTGATGTGTAGCAAATGGATTATGCAATATGGTATAAAAAAATATTCAAGCAATTTTGAGTATGGTAATGAGAGTGCAAAGTGATTTAATTGTTTATCTAATTCTTTGATTCTATGCCAGAATCAAAGCAAGCTGGACAATGCAGCAAGTTTCTAAATTCATTAATTAGTAATATGTCATTATTAGCCATTAGCCAGAAATTCCCTGAAAAAATAACTGTATGTATTTGGTGCGTTAACAGATAACTTTACATAACCTAGCTATTAATATATTTGATTTTGATGCAAATGATTTATCAAAACAGGTAGAGAGAACCAGCTGAGGAGGTACACAGAAGGTGCTATTTCCGTCTTTACAGGAAAATGACATCCGGTCAGACTCTTGCAATTAATTTCCCATCATCCAAATGGCAGACATAAAAACAGTAATGGAAGTGAAGAAGCCACGTTTAGCTGCAGTCTTTAAAATTAATTTAATTTAATACATTTTAAGGCTTGCAGTTCATTAATTGTTCTGTCAGACAAAGCCTTTTTTCACATTTCATCATATCAATCTACAAAGCTGGTTGAAATATCTGGCTCTTGGTCCTTTAGGAACAGGAACAGTGTCTCTTGTGGAACCCTAAGCTTCTAAGCTCCTCACCTGCTGACCGACGAAGGCGTTCCTTCCCACTGCCGGTAGCTGCTCTGCTCTCCTCCCATGTAGCAGTGCCCCTGCTGGTTGGGAGGATGATGATGGATAAAGGAGGAGAGCTGTGGGCTGTTGGGTATGTAGACCAGGGAACTGGAGGACACGGAGTTCAGGGACTGCAGACTGGCATCCGAGCTGTATCCCAGGCTGTCGGAGGGGTCCGTCTGAAAGTCCAGGCTGCTGGGCTGGTATGCCGGGGCTGCAGAGACTGCGGGGGAGCCATACTCATGGCCGCAGTCCATATATTCCTCCTCCAGGTACATGCTACCTCGAGCCCTCTCAGACAGAAGCCTGTCGGGGGAACAGCCAATCACCTCCCGCTCTCTGGCCTCTGTTCTCTGCAGCAACAGGACCCGGGCCGTCCTACTGAGTGCCAGCCTGGACATGATCACAGTAAAAATACACATATTTTTTTTTTTTGTGCTTCTGGTTTGCAGTGACGCAGCTGGAAAAAAAAACACAAAAGCTCCTCCTCTCGTCTTCTGAGAAGTGCCAGGACTTGATCTTGAATCGCTGTGTGTCAATGAGGGACTTAGCTAAATCTCCCTCTTGTGGCTGCAAAGCTGTTTCTTAGCCTGCCTTTGACAAGCATTCAGTGGAAGCCATTAGCAAATCAGAAGCTTCTTTTCTCCCCAAAAGGAGCGTAAGCTGTAGGTGTGCTGGCTGCAGCTCTGTGGACTGAACTGTTCGGTTCCTTCTTTGTATCGCTGGTCCAAGTTATTTGTGAGTATTTATCAGTAGATTTGGAAATCTATACCTGCTACACAGACCCTCTGCAAGAACCAGAACATACCAGACTTCTGCGCAATTTTATATATATAATGGTTCAGAAGATTCGCAGATCCACATCTTTTGTTTTTTGTTTTTGATTATAATTAGCATCTAATCTGAACAGAAATTCTGATATTATGATGCATTAACAGGCAATGAAAAAAACATAATGTAATAAAAAACAGTTACCTTGGGATTTATATAAAACCATACAGTATGGCCTCTGATATATCCAATAACCTGACCAGGCCGGCCTTTCTAGCATTTGAAGCAATATCGTCGGACTGGTTATATCACAAAATAATGGATAATGATTCTTGCTAATACTATAAGTATTACAGTCATATTTTTGTTTGCCTGTTTGTCTGACCTGAATCTAGGTAAAAGGCTGTTAAGTCAATTCATTTCATTTTAATAGGTCTTTAATGGTCATGTGACATTAGATCACACCAAGTTCTCTTGTTTCCTCTTCAAACGCACCACAACACAAAACATTCTGTTTTTGATTCTGATTTTTAATATCACCGTTGCTAGGATTTATGGCTTGGTGCCGTGAAACGCCATTGCAATTTACAGCTATTCTTCACTAATTATTACATACCTCAATTTGAGCAGTTGTGCTGCTTATTCGAAGCAGGGGCAAGCTGCAGATGACCCTCCCATTCCTACCGTGTTCCTGATCTGCTGCCGGTGGACTAAAGAGCTAGTGATCACTAACAAATGCTTTTTAAATGTCCAGCCAAAATCGGCTGGTCACAGTACAAGCGGAACCAAAAACAGCAGCCCAAGGGAAATCAATACTGTGTCACAGACCAGGTCATAGTAACACTGCAAATAAACCGAGGTCAGCGCTTGGCTCTGAATGCCAATTTATACAATTAGGAATAAACGTTTTATCATTCAGTGACAGAAAACTCAATAATTCAATTTTTCTTCCAGGTGCAAGAAAAAAACAGTCAGATCAACGGCTTTTCCATTGTTGTTTGATGGTACCACTCATAGCACAAATGACTGTGCAGAGTCAATGCCAGTCATAGCTTTTGTTTTTGCATTTGATCAGAAAATCAATGCTTGATGCATAAGTCTTGTCACATTTTTTTGGATCATCCTAAAAACATCAGACAATAGTAAAAGACATTTTCTGAATGGCTTGAATCTTTGTGTGTGTTACTTTAATACCGTCATTGCCAGTGCTTGTTACTACAACCCAAGGATCCCACATCAGAGACTGTAACCCATAACATAATACATCGCTTCCTATGAAGGCCGCTATTTCATAAATCGATCATTAGCATAAATCATTTTGAAAATTGTCACAACAAAGGGTTTGTTATGTGAAAATCAGCCTTAAGCACTTGCAGGGAAATAAATTAACATTTCTTTGAAAATTCCAACAGTAACCTTACGTAACAAATTCTGTGGTTACTGTGTGACATGTGTCTTGGCAGCAGTCCCCTCCCCCGAATGATTTTCACCTGCACAGTCATTTACATCCATAAAAGTGCATTTGACCAGTTACAATAGAGCTTCAGGGTTGAATAGACAGTAACACATGCTATAACACAAGTATATTCTAGTAAGTAATGCCTGCAAAACAAAAACAATGTGCTTACCTTTATTTAGCGTACTTGGCAGATGTTTTTCTGACACTGAAAGCAAAAACAATATTTATGGTTGTTTTGCTTTCTTCAGTTCAGCATGATGTACATGTACAGTGTTGTGCAAATGCCTTTGGCAGTCAAAGGACGTGTTTAAAGCTATTTATCTGGGTAATAGGTGCATTTTTGCTCGGAACAAAAAACAAAACTTGAACTAATGCAAATTAACAGTAACAATGAAAACTAACAAGAATTTCTTATGTTCGCCAAAACGTTACTGATATCTTAATGGATGGCTAGATGAACAACTCTCCTCAGGGGCACCTCAGCAAATTCCATGTGTCTGTTAAATGTCACCACCAGCTCAATTAATTAATTAACTAACGTAATTGGTTAAACAGCTCAATGAGGGGTTGATTAGCTGTACTAGATGGGGAAGTGGCCCACATTGGTGTACTGGATGATTATCTGCAAATACCAGAGTGACTTTAGGAGAGGTTTTAAGATGGTTAAGATGACACAATTTTACACACATACCTTCATAGCTTTACACCAAAATAAAAATCACTTAAACATCATTTCTTATAAGATGGATGGATGGATGGATGGAATATATTTTGTGGAAAATCAGTTGTTAAAACTTCCGGAGAAAAAAAACACACTGTGTCATTTTGGTTTTCAGAAGCGGTTGCTGGAAATAGATAAATGGATGGAATATGCTGGGTCACATTGACCCCACTGATAAGGCTCACTCCTGAAGCACTATTATCCTGAGGGCTGTGCTTAAAACTTATCATTTCCAATTATATTCACCATTTACACATGAGCTCTAGCCTGCGAGTGAACGAACGACAGGCAAGAATGACTTCTCACCTATGAAATTAGACTCAATCTACACTTTACCTGAGGTGGAAATCAGTGAAGCTTCAATTCACATATATCTAACTCTAAAATAAAACAGCAATTCTATCTGTAGCTCACTGCCCCTACCTCTTCATCAGAAGTTGACGGTCATGTTTACCTTTTCACGGGTCCATTTACACTCTGCTGTTCAACCAAATTAACTCCATTTTCTTAACCTTCAGTTTTCACTACCCAGGATGCCCCCTGAGACAGCTGGGCTCACGACAACCCGACACCAGATGAGCGGATCACGCTAAGGCTGATTGATAAAATCCGACATTGAACAATGTTCTGCAAGAGTTAACATTGTGTTTGTGAAGCCAAAATGACAGTGTGTTATCAGATTACTGGGTAAGAGACCGAATATGATGTACATATCGCAAAGAACAACCTTAACAGTGTCAGGTCAAGTTGTAATCCAGGGAGATTAGTGTTCCTCGATGAAAGGAATGAAAAAAGAGGGGGGGGGAGGAAGAACCAGCAAAGACAAGCTAGTGCCACAATGTCACAGTGATTTGGAAAATAAGTCATAAATAAGACATTTGTACTCAAAGCGATCATTCATAATACATAAGACTAAATTATTTAACAGTGCATACATACAATACATGGACAAAAGTACTGGAACACTCGGCCATTACACCTACAGCAACTTTCATGACATCCGATTCTAAATCCATAGGCACCAGTATGGAGTTGGTCCCCCCTTTAACAGCTGCCACTATTCTGGGATGGCTTTCCGCAAGTTTATGGGGTGCGTCTCTGGGAGGTTTTGACCATCCAGCCAGAAGAGCATTTGCGAGGTCCGGCTCTGAGTTTGAACGTGAAGGACTGGCTCGCAATTTCCATTATAGTCAATCCCAAAGGTGTTCAATGGGGGGGCAGTCAAGTTCTTCTACATCAAACCTAACCATGTCTTTATGGATCTTTCTCTGTGCAGTGAGGCACAGTCAAGCTAGAACAGAAAAGGGCTTTCTCCAAACTCTTCCCACAAAGTTTGAAATGTAGAATTATCCAAAATGTCTTGGTATGCTGAAGCATTAAGATTTCCCTTCACTGGCACTAAGGAGCCGAACCCAACCCCTGAAAAACGACCCCATGCCATTATCCCTCTTCCACCAAAGTTTACAGTTGCACAAGGCCATCAGGCAGGTAATGGCTTCCTGACATCCGCTAAATCCAGACTCATCCATCAGGCATAATTTGTCACTCCACAGAGCATGTTTCCACTGCTCCAGTGAGTCCAGTGATCTCATTCCATGAAGTTCCCAGTGCACAGTTTTTGGGCCAGGGTTAACTCCAGAGGAAGTTTGGATGTCTGCAGTTACTGAAAGAACAGAACGTTGGGGATTTTGACACACTGTGCACCTCAGCACTAGCAGACCCTGCCCTGTTACTTTACATTTCTCATTTGTGGGATCATAAAGGTTTATTCTATTCTACATGTTCTGCCACTTTATGGCTGAGTTTCTCTTGTTCCTAAACGCTTCCACTTTGCAGAACCATTTACAGATGACCATCGAATATCTAGTAGGGAAGAAATTTCACAAAAGCTGGCATCCTATGACAGTACCACACATGAATTCACTCTTCAAAATGATTTATTCTTTCACAATTGTTCGTACACCTGACTGCATGGCTAGGTACTTCATTGTATACACCTGTGGCAATGGGTCTGAATGAAACACCTAAATTCATTGATTAAGAGGCATATCTCAGTACTATAGTCCATATAGTGTATTTTATAGTATAACAATCAATGATTTTGATTTTGGAATTTAATGTGCAATCAGGAAAGGAAATAAAATAAAGTTTGTGCTCAGCGTACTGGTTTATTGTTACATAGAAATGCAGCCATAAATAGCTGCTCTTCTTGACCGTGGAGGAGGTTCCCAGACGTTCTCTGTGTTGGTATATCGAGCCAGGGCCTAGTCCAACGTGAGCTGGCGATGGGGGTGATCCAGGCACCGGCAAAGCTGGTGCGTGTGTGGAAGCGCATGGAGAAACCCCTCCAGCGTCTTGATGATCTCATAGTCGGGCACGGCCAATGTGTTGATGTCCAGGCCGAGCATGCTGGCCACTACCTTACGGAAGTCTGTCAACTAAAAAATAGTAGAAAGGAACAAGGAGATGGGAAAACATCTTAAATTAAAAGTTTTAGCAATGTGCTAGCAGTAGTAATCCCCCCTGCAATTCAGACTAGGTAACCCATCTGAAATTAAGCATGTTTGGGCCTTCTCAGCATTTGGATGGGAGACCAACTAGGAAAGCTGGGTTGATGAGGTGTTTGTGTAGCCAGCAAGTTAGTGCATCTCTGCTGGGATCCCAATGTCTCAGTGCAGTGATGGGGACACTGTTCTGTAAAAATGGTGCTGTCATTCAGCTAAAATCACCCACTGTGGCCCTTTCAAATCTGACCTCCGAATCATTCCCTATATACACCCGGTAAATTCTCTCCTGCTACTGTGTAGTGAGTGCTATATAAATGTAACATTCACTCATCTAAGTGTACTTTAGTGTTAGCCTGTCTTACCTGTCTCTCTTTCTCAGTGAGCTCCAGCACAGTTTGCTGGAGAATCCTCAGCTCACTGGAGCGACTCTGCAGAGATCGCTGGACCTGCTGCTGGCCCTCCATGGCTTCCTGATATCTGCTCTCCAGATTGGACTTCTCCATGGCTAACTTCTCTGCCGCCTTTGCTTTCTCCTTCTGCAGTCTGTCAAGGCTCTTGCCCTGGACTTCAATGGTCTGATTCTGCTCCAGGACTTTGATCTTCATATTAATCAAGACATACGCGTCAGCTTTCGTTAAATGAGAAGAGGTAAATAAGGGGGAAGAAATCAGGAAAGCCATGGTGCATGTGCTACCATCATGGCACACACTAAAGGAAAACAGTTCTGCTTCCTGGAAATAATAGAAGTGCCTACAGTGTCAGAAAAAAAGAGTACAGCCCTTGGACTGTTTTGTACCCCAAGATACAAACAACATTAATATACCCCAATGGTACAAAATGTTCCTCAGAGTCCAGTTTGGTACCTTAAAAGGTACATTTACCTACAGCTAAGATACAGTCGGCAGACTCTTGAGGGTACAGCCCCAGTGACAAGTATTGCAGCCTTAAAGGTACAAACTTTTTAATGAAAGTGTACTAAAAATCCATAACTAATTGTATAACCATCCATTTGTCAACCACAAGCACCCATCCCTAGCAGCATAGCAGGGACGTGACAGTACTACAGCTAAAAGTAAAGAAAACACAGGTTATGATTGGCAGATAACTTCATGATGATGAAATCATATCAAGGTTGCCTCCATGGAAGAGTTATCAACAAGAAAAGACCCATCAGTGAATAAATACATCCCAGACTGGCATTTGCAGAGCTGTAATGAAGTGACTTGGGGAAAAAAATCTTCAGAAGTCCTGATGTATGTCTAAGAAGAGAGAACTGCTCAGAATATGAGACTTTCCGTGAATTTTCTTTTTTTAGGCATATCATGAGAAGATGTAATGCACAGGGAAAGTTGAAGGTAAAAATGAAAGAGGATGGTCAGAAAGATGGCTGATTCAATAATCACAACAATCAACGTGCTTTGGGATGTCTGATGCCTTTGTCAGGAGATAGATTGTGCAGATGTGCTGCCTGTATTGCCATTAGAAGTCCATGATCAACTGGACAGCAATTAATAAAAATAAACAGCTAAACCATGACGAATCAATGAAATCTTCCTAATCCGTCATATAGCAAGTCTTCCAGCACATCAAGTGCTAAGACAATCTATGAATAAAAGAGTGTTTTGGATATCTGAGGTATAGCTATCTGGTAGTCTGTCCTTTACAATTCTTGACGCACTTGTGGCCATACCTTGAGCTCATTGGTATGACAAAGACGGGCTTTAAGCTCAGTGTCTGAGTGGTGCAAGGCCTCCAGCTCCTTCTGTAGCCTCTCCACCTTCTTCTGCAGCTTGCGGGCTGTCAGGTGAGCGTCGTCACGCTCCACGGCCAGCGCCGAACGGCTTCGTTTCTCCTCCTCCAGCTGGGTCACCTTCCTGCGCAGCATATCCATGTGCAGCTCCTTGCTCTGTAGCTGCTCTCGCTGGGCCTTCATCTGTGCGAGACAGGGCAGAACACCAGGGCTAAATCCCGCTTTGTACACACAGATGATGATTTAGCCTTAACCCCCGGCCACATTCCTACCGCTGCCAAGGAAAACAGGGAAAGTGTTACCTCAGAACTGACACTGTTACATGCAATAATGTGGTCATTTCACCACATTCTGCCCTTAGCTTCGTTAGTGTTAAAAATAATAAACTCCTCCAACCTTTCTCTGCAGATCACGAGCCATAGTCTTGCTTTCCACCAAAGCACGCTCTTCCTGCTTCACCAGTCGCTCCACGCGCAGCAAAATCGCCTCCGCCTCCATGTCAAAGCCCACTTCTGCGGCAACCCTTTCCAGCTTCAGCTTCTCTGACAGCTGCCCGAGGAAGCGCAGGTTCTGTGCTCAACGGAAAAGAGACAAGCTTCTGAGAACATTCTTCTTATTAATCACCAGATGATCACAGAAATTGCATTCAAAATACGTTTTCGTGTTTTGACATTATGGCTCACATTTCTTCCCCAAGTTTCCACATGGGTCTTTATCCTTGACATAAAGCACCCCCTAGTGGTATGAAAGTATATAAAAACTGAAACCCAGACCCACTTCACTAGACTTGATAAGGTATGTAGCTGACTAGTTGACATATTGCTCCAATTGGCAGTGGTGGCTTAATGGTTAGGGAATTTTAATTAAGAGATTGCAGGTTCGAATCCCCAACCAGGAAGGCACCACTGATATGCCCTGAGCAAGGTACTGCTCCCCAGGTGCTGAATTAGCTGCCCCCTGCTATGTCACAATGTCACATATGGGTTAAATGCAGAGGACACATTTCGTTGTTGTGCGCTGTGTGCTGTGGTGTGTCAACAATGATAATTATTATCTTCTAAATTCAAACAAGGAGAAATATTTTAATGAAATGTATTTATTATTGTTAAACATTCAATTTTCATCAGCCACTAAAAGAATTTACTTTGTAAATCTCTTTAATGTAGTAGGGTATAATATAACTATGAAAGTAGTATCATCCATTTTCAGAGTAAACGTGGTTCATGCAGTATGTAAGACGTGGTAATATCAGCTCTTTCACATTGATCTGAATCCACCAACAGACACCCGGTGCACCAAAGTGGCCCCGCCCCTCACGTTGTGCCTTTCATGGCTCAGCCCATCGCGGAGCACGTCCGCCATCACCAGCTCGGCCTCCAGTTCCTTCTGCCGCCTTCCTAGCTCCTGCACCTGCTGCTCGGCTGAGCGGGCTCTCTCTAGCACCCCCTGGTGGAGACCAAACAGCCTGGCAAGCTCCCCCAAAACCTCAGATAAACCATCCTCGATTTCTGGAATATTCTGCATTTAACAGCAACACAGACAAAACAAAAGAAAAATGTAAGGGAAGTAGCAGTTTAAACTTTTGGTTTAACTGGATTGAAAAATAGAACTATTCGATATAGGTATAGGTATTTGTGATAACACAGAAAAACAAGCTGTAATGTGTGTAATACAGCAGCACATGAAATCATTGTAATTTGGACACAGAGGCCTGGCTTTGTGTATTGCACCTCAGCGCCTGTTTCTCTGCTTCTACAGAGCTCCCTGAGCTTTTTTTGAACATCCTCCTCTGAGGCTGGACTGCTCTGGTCACGGATGTGCTCTGTCACTTCCTCCCCAAAGGCCTGCAGAAGGGCCTTCACAGCCTGGGCCTCAATTTGGCTGCAGCGCAGCTGTCGGCTCAGCTCCTGGGAATGCCTGCCCAGGCGGCCGGCTTCCTGCTGGGAGTCGGCTAGGGCACGCTGGCCTGACTCCAGCTTCTCCCTGAGGGCCTGGCTTTCCGCCTCAGTCTTCCTCTTGGCCAGCAGAGCTTGTTCGAGGTCCTGTGAAACACAGAAACATGAGAATTAATATAGTTTAATAACAACGACCATGCGGAGGCTCACGTGAACTTCCTGGTACTGTATAGTCAGGCCAGATTAACTTTATGGTCATTTTCAGCTAAATGATACAGGGTTCATACACAAGATGAAATTTCAATTCATTTGGTCATAGAGCAATGAAACAGTAATACCATAAGATAACAGACATTTAAACATGATATATTGAGACATGGCCGTAAGTTATGGGGGGGGGGGGGGTTATAACCCCCTTAATAATCAGAACTGGCCAAAACAAACCCCCCTCCCCATATAATCATACTGTTATGATGAATAGGTGGGGACCTCAACCCCCCTAATGTTTAATCCAGAATTATGCCCTTGTAATGAGACATAAACATACTGACAGAAAAATACAGTTAAAAATACCACCCATCCATCCATCCATCCATCCATCCATCCATCTATCCATCCACCCATCATCCATCTGCAGTTAGGTATCTCATTTAGCTCTAACTTGCCTTCATTAATGGGCAGAGCCTTGGTTAGAGAGTCAGTGGACGACTGCTGCGTACCTTTCTGAGGGTCTCTACCTCCTCGGCACGGGCCGCTGCGAGGCTCTGCTCTCGTCGCACCTCGGCCACCAGCCGCATCACCGTCTGCCGGCTGGCCCTGCACTCCACCTCGCCGGCCGCCATGGAGTTCCTCAGGCTCCTCATCTCGCTGCTTCTCCTGCCCTTCTCCTCGCAGAGCGTGTCAACCTGCGACAGCGAATCCGCAACACTGCCTTACCCGCTGATGGAAGGGTGGAGAGGGGACACAAGGGGGGGTGACAAAGGAGGTGTGGTTTTCTTAGCTGATGAAGAGATCATGGAGCCTGATAGTCACCAGATGCACGATAAAATCCAGTGGATCTTCATTGCCTTTCAGATTGATGGACAATCTGTCAGCCAATCGGAAGGCAGCGTCCTGGTATCTCCTTCCCGCGTCTCTGGGCTGCTGCTCAGCCTCCTGTCTTTCCTCTGAGTACTTACTGGTCAACAGATGCAACATAGACATACAACACCAGTCAAAAGTTTTGACACACCTGCTTTTCATACATGTCTTTGTATTACCTGTGTGATTCACCATGCAATGAGGTAATATATATCAAATATTGTAACAACCAGGAGAAACATTCATCTCAAAATTTTCTCAAATTTTAGTTTCTCCAAAATAGCCCCCTTCTACTTTGACGGCGTTCTTTCAACCAGCTTCCAGATGTAGCCACCTGGATGCTTCTCCAACAGTCCTGAAGGAGTTTCCA
>JAABNX020000030.1:17471318-17490365 GCA_015163995.2 Mormyrus lacerda
GGGGGACTGTCCGGTCCACATGTCAGCGTGGGGGTGGTGTTTTTTTTTGCATATATATATATATATATATATATATATATAGCAAGATTCGGTGGGAATTATTTGTTTAGGGTTGCAACCTACATTTGATACAGTACTAATTAAGAAAAACAAACAAACAAAACTTTATGGTGCTTTACCGCAGTGTAACTGACGACTTGGAAATAAGTTAGAATATTTCAAAAGAATCTAGTACTTTGGATTCAGCTCTTCACATATCTGTAAAAGCATCCACAGCTTCTTATTTATGTTTAAATGCGGCTGTGACGGTTTGCATCTATAAATGTCAGCTAGAGTAAACTTGCTTTGAAGAATTTTGATAAAAAGAGAAAAATCTAGTAGTTTTTGTTTGGCCATTTCCGTTGCAATACTTTATATAGCGTGGATGATTGCAGTCACTTAGATATTGTGTGACTTTTAAATACAAACTGACTGCATAAATAAAGAAGTTTAGGTGAAATAGTGACCTGCACCTGTGAATGTTTGTATTATGATGCTGTTGTCCGTTTTAGGGTCAACTCCTGGCCTGACACACAATTCAGAATTCTAATAAGCTGTATTGGCAAAGCAATTCGCAGCATTGCTTTGCCAAGAGCTGAGCTTTATTGTATAAATGTTCAACAAGCAGTCAAGGCTGACAAATATAAATTTCTGCTACTAATTAGAGAATCTAGGAGTACACAATGAATTTGCAGTAATTTAGAGGTAAATACAAACGAGTGAAATGCAAATAAGAGCAGTCATTTAGACCACTCTTTCTGAAATATAATTATTTCTTCAGTCACCATCAGCTGCTGTTTAAACCAGGAGCATGTAAAGTTTCATTGACATTGCACTGTTGTCTCCTCTGTATTGAACGCACACCTGTTTTATTTCACTAAACTTTAATGTTTTCATCACACGGGCAGTTTCTGTGAGGTGTAATGGGAACGCAGGCTGTTAGAGAGAAGGGTGTGTACACCAAGGCTGGGATGGAAGTGTGGGGATCATACTGGAAGAATGGGGGGGGAATCAAAAATAAGGTCTCTCTAAAGTTACATTCCTGAAAGGCACAAACAACCAGGCCACCTCAGCAGGAATGTGTTCGTGCTTCCCCCAACTCGCCACTGAGTCCACCCAGCCGGCCCTATTTAACCCTAATGAGAAGCCCAGCTTAATCAGTGTCTGCTGGCTTTCATTACCCGAGGCGCTTGTTGGCGCGGGAGTGGTGATCAGTTGCCATGGAAATGCTCAATTTACCCAAATCTCATTGCTCTGCCCCCTGCTGAATCACAGCAGTCTTACAATCCCACGCTAGATGACCGGGAGCCTCCGGGAGCGGTAGATCTTAGTGGACATTACACATGAGGTTTTGTCTTTAATGTTAATAATGCATCTTTCATTGTAATGATTGGACCTTGTTGTCACAGAGTATTGTGACAGTTAATCCAATTAGAACAAGGCTTGTTACCTGCATCATCCATCCATCCTTCATGCTACATTTCCAGAAGAGAGTAACCTCTAGCCTGGAGCTTATCCAAGGAGGCCCAGGGAGAATACAATAAATATATAAATAATACAGAGACGAAGGAAAAAAAACAAAATTAAAAATACAGGGAAAATGAAAGAAATCTGTTTCATTTAAGGAATAAGATCAATGAACTAAGTACTGTTAGAACGAGCATTCTGTTGTTGTTTTTTTCGCTCTGTAACCTTTTGCTAAAAAACGTACTTTGTCGTCGTGGCGGCTTGTATGTGTACGGAAAAGCAAGATTTCAGATAAAGCCTGACCGGTATGGTTTCAGTTTGCCGTATCGGCAGCCCTGCTGAGCGCATTGCCGGTGCGGCTCGAGGCGTCGCGTAATAACTTCCAGGCACGAGCTGCCTCTTGCCTCATTCTGGGTGTAGCAACGAGCGCGAGCCGCGTCGGAAATAACCGCCTTATGGGCGCACGCGGTTACCTTACGTGCCGAACCAAGACAGGCTTGTAGTCTCTTATTCTTATTTGATTATTGTTATGATTTTCAGCCTTGTTTTTATTTTGTTCTTTCGCAGAGCTGTTAGATGGGTCCAAATGTTGTATGATATATTGCTACTAAGAAGATGACCTGCTTATTTGAAAATAAGTAAACAAAGATTCACATTCAGATCAGTTGCGAGTTTATTAAATCGTTGCCAGTACATTTGATAAAAATTAAGCCCTGTAAGTTTGGTACCGTTTTAATAGACGGGATTAGTCCTAAAGCCGCTCAGGTAGAATTCCTGTCAATTTTAAGATTAACATCAAAATAGGTTTCTCAGAATGTCTTTTAGCTCTTTTTATTTCTTTTTTTTGTGTTGGCTTGACAGGAAGTTGACTTTTGTTTTTCTGGCTTTGTACAGGTCGAAGAATGGAACTGGCCAACCACGGTCTCGTTCTCCTCCAGCAGCTCAATGCGCAGAGAGGGTTTGGTTTCCTGTGTGACTGCACCGTGGCCATCGGCGATGTCTTCTTTAAAGCTCACAAGGCTGTCCTGGCGGCCTTCTCCAACTACTTTAGGATGCTCTTTATCCACCAGGACAGGTACAGTGAGATCTCACCCCAGGGTCTGGAGATCGCAAGGTCCCTCTCACGTCTGGTGCTCTGGTAGATCTATAATTTACGTTCATAAAAGTGCTCTCATGAGTTATCCCGGCCTCTGCATGTGTTTTTAAGCTACCAAGAAATATGGAGCACAGTAGAATTGAATCTGGGTTTTTCAGTTGGTTTCACTAGTGTCTTAGCGTGATGAATTTACCAGTTGTGATTGTGTGTTTTGTTCATCCCTGTTTTAACTGCTGCTCTCTGCTCCCTTCAGTGACTGTGTCCGGCTGAAGCCTGCAGATATCCAGCCTGACATCTTCAGCTACCTCCTCAACCTGATGTACACAGGCAAGCTGGCCCCACAGCTTATCGACCCTCTGCGACTGGAGCAGGGCGTGAAGTTCCTGCATGCCTTCCCTCTGCTCCAAGAAGCCAGCATGGTCAGTCAGGCCACACTGTTGCATGTGGAACAAAGCGCCCTGCTGACTACGTCACTCTACGGCATCCAGATCTCAGACCAGCAGCCCAGCGGCTTTTCGTCCAGGACACACCTCTCCCCCCCATTAGAGGCAGATGCCTTTGAGGCCAAGGGCCCCTCCGAGCCTCTCCCAGAGCCAATTCCGTCCTCCTCGGAGGACGTGGAGATGCTGGGCGAGAGCCCCAGGGCTAACACCATCCTCCATGTCAAGCCTAGCATCATGAAAAGGAGCGCATCCTTCCGGAAGCATTATTCCTGCCACCTTTGTGGGAACCGTTTCAACCAGCGGGGTCTCCTACGGGATCACCTTCTCCTCCACACTCAGGTGACGTTCCCTTCGGATGCTCTTCTCTCCGGGGTTTTGCCCCTTCCTTGTGCCTCTACCCCAGAGCAGTGTTTGCGAGACCTAGACGAGCCCCAGCGCGTGGCCAGCGATGGGGGCGGTGGCAGCGACGGCGAGCAACACCCGGCAACCGACTCGCCCCACGTGGAGGGCCTACAGTCGCAGTCAGAGACCCCACCTCCCTCGGACATAGCGGACATCGACAACCTGGAGGCCGTCGACCTGGAGCGCGAGGTCAAGCGACGCAAGTACGAGTGCTCCACGTGCGGCCGCAAATTCATCCAGAAGAGCCACTGGAGAGAGCACATGTATATCCACACCGGCAAGCCGTACAAGTGCAGCGCTTGCGGAAAGAGCTTCTGTCGCGCCAACCAGGCGGCACGCCACGTCTGTCTCCACCAGAGTTCCGACTCCTACACCATGGTCAACAGGCGCAGCATAGAGCTGTGCCCCAACGAAGACAACAGCCAGGTGGAGGCGCTCTTCCTGTCCGCCAGCAGGCCTTACAAATGCAGTGTCTGTGAGATGAGTCTGTCTAGCCCCAGTGAGGTCATGAAGCACACTTGCTTCGCACTAAATGCTAAGGCCCCCTCTGATTCGGACAGCCAGTCGGCACTGCCGGGTGATGAACTGCCAAAAGATGAGGGGTCAGACTCCTCGGATGCCAAACCATTTATCAATCTTATTAAAACCGAGGACATTTTAGTGGATTAGGACTATCTTTGTAGGTGCAGGAATGTTTTTATTTAGCTAGCTTTAGTTGTACAAATACCAAACGGGTTTATTTGGTTTTTTATAAATATATGTCGTAAAATATCCTCTTACGGCGTCCGGTGTTACAGTTATGAAGATGAATAGAATTATTATTTTTTTTTTTTTTGGAATTGGAATAGTAAATGATCAGTATATGCTTGCACAACGAAGAATTTAGAACTTTAGCTTTTGTTATACCTCGCTATTGTTTCGTAAAGTTTTTTATTAGAATGTTTTTATCGCTTAAATACGAAACACTGCCATTTGCTGAAAAAGCTGAGCAAAGGTATTGCAAACTCAGCTGTTCTTTAAATCACTGTAAGCCCATGTGCCCAGGGTCCAAGTGTGGTTTCTCTTATTTTTAAATTTTTTTTTCATATTGCAGCAGGGAAAGTATTAAAGTCCATAGCCTCCTGGTGCACTATTAAGGCAAAACTAGTTAACAGGGGCATTTCATTTCAAGAACTCTCGATTTATTGTTACCGTTTCACTGATGAAGAAAGGACAAGGTATTTTTAGTTTTTGCAGCTGAAAAAGGAGCCTGACTGCTGAATTGCAGATAATATGCATATTCATACATTTTGAATTCTGTAGTTTTTTATGTCATCACGTCACTTAGATATTTACTTCTTCAACCAGATTGTTTCTGTGATAAAGCGGCTAGCTAGTCGTGCTCACCAACATAACAAAATTACCGCGATTATCATACATGATAGGGAAATGTGTTCAAATTCCGTGGGAAGTCTTCAGGTAGAACTAAAATGTAGACATTAATAATAATACGTATAGAACAGGTAGTACTCCGTATTTTGTACAAAAACTGTGATTGGCTGGTTGTGTTGACGTTTCGTTAAGCCTCTCCCACTTTGAGCCCAATGGAAAAAAAATGCATGAACAAATTAGGTTTTGGTTTCTCAAATGGGTAAAATTAGGCAAATGTAAATAAGCTGTTATTAAAATACTGGAAAGCTCTGGAACCTAACATTGAAATTCTGTTAAATGAACATATACTTGCAAAATCTTGATTAACAGCAGTTAAACTTTTTTGCAATTGGATCCTTAGAGAAATATATCTGCCACAATGACTGAATACGAATTGTTTAAATAAACAATCAGGCGTTATCAGGTAGCGCATAACTTGTTCATTAATTAATTTGATTATTCCCTGAAATTTTTAAGCAATAAGAGCAAGATGCATAGTAACGTTTCCCTTGATTCAGTGTTGATGGAGAATGTAGTTAATCTATACGAAAACTGGAAGCACTGGCCCGCTTTCAGCTGTTGGCGATCACGCGCTGCGGTTTGCTGCGTTTGTTCAACTTTTCATAGCTAGGTTTCATGTGTGTAATATGTTAAAACCAGGAATGAGTTTAAAATTTTTAATGTGAATAGGTCAGTTTCTGAATAATGTATTTTTGCCAGGTCAGCAATTTTACTTGAACCTCTTCATAGAACCCAAAATTTCAAATTTTACGAGGTTTTGTACCGAATACTGTATTTTCAAAAACAAGTTACAATATTTGTGCCTATATAGTGTTACGGCTTCATGTAGAACATAGCGATCAGGTATTAAAGGTTTTTACAATTTTTTACATTTTGTTTTTTAAAACATTGACTGGTTGAGCAAATACTAATTTATATTTTCATCTTGTCAGAAATGTTACGTCCTGCTAATGGATTCTGCAGCTTTCTGTAGCGCGTTCATTCGTGATGTCTACGGATTTGCAGGAATGTTATGTGGTATTGCAAATCTGGAATGACACTATTGACTAAAAAGCAACGACGAATCCCATAATTACTATGGATTTAGTTTTGGAAGACTGATCGCTTGCGAAAGGGGTTGAATGGTAGCTGATCTTAAGGTTTATGGTGGGACTGCTGTGTCTGACGACTTCCTGCATCAAAGTAGATGCATCATCACACACGGGGTGAAACAGTGTATTGCAACAGGCTGCGTTGCATAGTGAAGACTACTGAAGAGAGGCTTGACTCAAAAGTGAATCCTTACTTATTAAACGGGCTTAAAATTACCAGCTTGCGACTTACGGCGTCGGACTATATTTGGGGGGACTTTAAACCGCCGGTGAAAAAAGAAATGGTGTTTTTGTTTGTTTTTGGTTTCCTTCATTTATATACTGGGATTTATGTTACAAACGGGTCACATCGGAAAAGTCACATAGGCAGAACGTTTGCTGTGATCTGTGTCCTCAGGAATATATGCTATACCCTTATTTCTTATTTTTTTCATGTGAAGAGTCAAAAAATAAAATGTTTTTTTTTTTTCAGAAAAATATGACGCTGTTATCTGTGTGTGTTTAACGGTAGCGCAGTGTGTGCGCGCAAGCTAATAATCTAGCTGTCATCACTTCTCGTGTCTCCATGGTTCAGTGAAAGCTGTTCAACTGTTTCCCCCATTATTATTTAAGTATTATTATTATTACTGTTATTATTATTATTACTATTATTGTTTTAAATCAGGGACGGTGGGGGTGGGTGGTGTGTTGAGTGCCTTCCTTTCGAAGTTCTCAGTGTCGCATTTCGGTCACGGATGACAGGTAAATCTAGGCTTTCCTCCTAGGGGGTGCAAGATGAGGGAGTCTGACCGGTTATTCATCCAGATGAATAAATTAGTAATACATCCGCAATACATTGTCATTACACAATGATATGTCTAGCTCAGGTAACATTTTCAAATAACCTACTGTATCACAATACAACTAGCATTTTCATATGATCAGCAGGGGGTGCAATTACAAACGAGTTACCGGGGGGACAAAAATATATAATATAATTATGTATTAATATGATTATCCAATTATATAATTGCTGCCACTACTACTACTATTATTATTGCAGCTATTATAATACTTAATTTATTATTGTAACGGCCCTCGTCATTGGGGGCGCTGTGTGGTTCAGTGACTTGTGAGGCAGTGCCTGTGATTTGAAGCTTTTTAGTTCGAATCCCAGAGTTGGCAGAGTGATCTCATGGTTGGGTCTCTGGGAAAGGCCATTATCAACCTATGTAGCTCTACAGCATGGTAGGCAGATGCAGCCCCTCCAGCTGACCGTTAGCCACGAGGCTAATGTGCATTCTGCATACATATATATCTCACTCTGACGTCTACTGAGAACTACTGGTAAGTTGATTAGGAGTGTGCTGCGATTGGTGAATATCGAACTTGCTTTTCAGATCCTGCAGGGGTTGTGCTGTTGAAACTGCATGCAGTCACATTTTTACAAAACAACCACATCCACAGCTTTAAAAATGAATTGTTACCTTATGACCGATTTCACAGGAACTAGTCTTATTAGTTTTAACTACGGTGACCAGCTAATCCATGTCATTCCGCACACCTTGAGCTAGGACAGGATTTGTAACTTACCGTTTCAATTAAAATGACCTGTATTTCACTTAAGCACCGAGTTCCTGTTGCGTGCTGATTGGTCAGACTCCTATAACCATGCATGTGATTGCCATGTTAATGTGAAACAGTCGAGTCAAAGTACAAGAAGAACTTAACAATTTAGCCAACCGCAGGAGCTTTTCGGTTTTAAGGTAGTTTGTGAAACCTGAAGTAGCTCAAGGTGTCCGGGATGACATGGATTATCTTTTCACCCTATTTTAATACAATCATTAACACGATCGATCAGTTTCAAAAGCCAATGTTTAATTACAACACAATTTTAGCCTTTTTAAGTACATAAGTCGAAATGTCACTCCTCGGTTATCGTCAATGAAATCTTAACGACTTCCTCCTTAAACCCACAAAATATCATTTATATGACACTTAATTTTAGTTTTTCTGATATAAAGAGAAGGAAATACCAGAAAACGTTTCTCTTTTTTGCCGCCAATGATTGGCAAAAAATACATTTTTTTTCTTGTGGAAGTTTATCTGATTCTCTGGTATCACAGCATCATAAAAAACTCAGTAATTTTAACTCGCCTTATTACGCCATAGTCACCCCTTTGTTAAGTCGAAACCACGTGCAGCTACGTTAAGTGAGAGCGTGCACGCTATAAAAAGCAAGAGTAATTTATACATCAAAGTAAAATAGTTACTTCTTCAATTTCCATCTGACTTGTTTTTGGCCTGACATTCTGAACACTTTCTGTTATGCACATATAATTCGGAACGACACAACAAAGTTATTAGTTAATGTTTTAGACTTAATATCCATAGATCACCACTAGAGGGCACATATGCACAGAACAACCCAGGAAAACCTCCTTTTACTAAATTAAAAAGCTATAATTTGCATTGCATTGTTAAAAGAAATATTATTCACATAAAATCATTTCATAGCACGTTCTACTTTGAATTGCCCATTGTATAACTACATATGTCCTGCTGACTGAAGAAGTATTTTAAAAACCTATGCTAAAAGAGGAAGGCCATGTGAGTCAGATCTTGCTTTAGATTAAATCTAATAGTCACAGAGTAAAACAGGATCACAGATATATGTGCATTAATTACATGGTGTTTAGTCACAATTACCACTGGGAAATAAAGGCAAGGAAAAAGAAGAATATCTGAAACAGCTGACATGCTGTCCTGACCGCAATTAGTCCTGCTGCAAGCTGCAATCTCCCAGCCAAACCTTACCTGTTGTCAGCTCATGCGGCACAGAGTAATAAATCCTGAAAATGTGATGCATTATGCAAAAAAGCACCATGCATTTTCTTTCATGCTAGGTGTTTTTCTTTTGCTTTTACATGGGCTGCAAACCGAAGATTTGCCTTCCTCATTTCTCTCATTAGAGGAATTTGCATTTTTTCAGCATCAAATATTTCAGTATTTCATCTTCAAAGCTATTTAACAGTGACCCCTTTAAATGCTGAAATATGCCCACTTGAGGGATATTTTACTAATAAATTTCCAGGGTAGGCAACCCTGATCCTGCATTTCTGATATCTGTTTTCTATCCTAATAGCTGCCTGAGGTCAAGCGTGGTTCATCAGAGATCATTTAGGATGTAAAACCTGCTAGATACCAGCACTCTAAGATCAGGGTTGCCTAACCCTGCTCTGTAACCTGTGTTGTGGTCGCTGTTATGCCAATTGCCCCAACCTTAATCCTCACCTTAATGATCCAGAATTTGACTAATTTTTCCGTTGGTCCAGGTGGGTTTTCTCACTGAGCATGACCCTGTGGACCCCTCTATGATTATGCCTTAACCATATAACCTCCATAGGTTTTTGGGGATCATCTGCTTTGGCAACTTGGCAGACCAAGGCCCGTGAGAATCACTCTCTCTCAGATCTGTATCATGTGTTACGCTACAGGCTGATTTCTCCGTTTCGACAGTTTCACATTGGTCAACTTCAATATCTTGTATTTTCATTCCCAAGTCTTCGCACTGAGAAAATGGTACTGCTTACTGCTTCTTAAATTTGTACTGCGTCTGATGTTTATTTACTTCACAGCTTTCCATTGTTGCAATGTAATTCTGATAGGGGGATATTTGTAGTTTTCCATTCTCAGCTGTCTCTGTTGCTACTGCTGGTTCCCCATCTTTAGAATCAAAGATCTTCCCCTGACATGAATTTTCTTCCTTTATTTTCATCTCACATGTTGATATTTCTGCCCATTCTGAATGTAAATATTTCTAACAGTTTCTGCCTCTAATGCCCCCCCGCCTCTTTCTCGTTCTACATTTCTCGTTTCTTCTTTTGAAATTTCATACACAATCTTGTTTCTTGTTGTTAGTGAGTCCCAAAGGATCGCCATGTCTTTTTTAGTACTTTCGGATTCTTTTGCTGTTTCCGATACCTTACCTATAATATCATGGATTTTCTCTGTGCTTACTAACTGTGCTCTGAAGTGTAGCTTTAGCCTCAACAGTATTATACTTAAAAGTCAGATTTGATATCTATGATTGGTGCATTTAAATTGGTTGACTCCTTGATATCATCAGGTTTCTCACGTTTTTCTCCTGCTGTAACAGACTTCTCAGTTGTCCGTGCTGACTGACCAAATACTAATTCTTCATTAGCCTTGTCTTCTGTGTGAACTGTTTCAAATTGTCTGGCCAGCTCTTCCTCTTCAAGTGCTTCTTGAGCTGGTGCAACTTCATGTAGACCTTTTATCTCAGGTTCTGGAACATCAACCACAATTTGTGTCAATTCTGAGTTCTCTTTGTTATTTTTGGTTACTGCACTTTCAGCAGTTCTGAGCTGTACTTCGTCCACAAATTCAAAGTCCTTTGATTCTAGGTGTCTACAGACAGCAATGGCATCTATGTTTTTATGTGCTAACACATCTGTTTTATCCTCTTTTGTGCTTGGGTCCAAAATCTGTGGAATGACAGTCCGAGTGGTAGATTCTTGTTGCTCATCTGCCATCGTCACTAATAAAGCACCAAGCGTCAAGCTAACATTTCCCACAAGTTCTTGCAGAACCGTTTCTGTATTGGGCAGCACTTTAGAATCCTTGGATGTTCCACCATTCTCAGGAAGTTCTCCAGATAACATAGCTACACCTTTATCATTAATTTCTTTCTGTTCTTCTGGTGGTGCATCAGACTCTACCTTCAAAGAACCTTCAATTTCATGCTCACTTGCTAATTCCTGAGTCTCTTTTTTGGCGCTCTTTGTAGCCGACCCCAAACATAGCAACGTTTCCCAGGACACAGAGGAATGAATTTTCTTTGTGGGTTTTTTCTTATCAAGTTCAGGTTCCTGGTTCGTCTCACTTGGATTTTGTTCCTCTTCATTTTTATTAAAAATTCGATTAGCCCCCTCACTGTCGCTCTCAGAAGATCTTCTAACATGTTTCTTTGCTGTGATAAGTTTTTTTAATGAAGTCCAGGGAAGTTTTCCATTATTCTTCCTTTCTTCATTAGCAAGAACACTGGCATCTTCATCAGTCTCACCTGCATCTTCCATTTGAACAAACCATTCTGCTGAGCCATCACTTGGTTTTTCAGGTGACTGAAGCTCTTCTGAGATCGGTTCTCCGTCTCCCGTCGACTGAATTTCATCTTCTTTACTTGCCTGTCTTTTTGTAGGCAACCATTTCCTACAACTTCCTATGAAGAGGTTATGAAGTTTCTTTTCCAGAGAAGAGAGAAGTTCAGCTTCAAACGACATTACCGGAGATTCTTCCTCTGAATTTGACTCCTCTTCACCATCATCTTCATATTCTGTACTGCAAATTTCTGCTACCAGGGCATCTTCTCCATGCTCTAAAACTGTTTGAGAGCCATAAGCCTGACTTGCAATTTCTTCTTTAATTTTGTCCTCATATAGTCTTTCTTCGGGCAATTCTGCAGTTTGTGGGATTACCCCTGAGATTGCACCTTCCTCTCTCTGAATCTCCACCATAGTCTCTATGGACTCTTCACTGCCTCGTGGTATTTCTGCACTTTCCTCTGATTCCCTTAGCTCATCCTTAACAGCAAGGAGGACCCTTTCAATAGACTTTTCCTCAACAGGCTGAGTAGGAACTACCTTCATTCCAAAACCAGAAAATATCCCCTGTGTGAATATTTTCAAAGGGGACTCGACATCCTGGGGAGGCCTAGCAGAAAACTCATTTCGTAAGTCTGTTTGTGGGATGACTTCTTCTGTGGGTCTTGCTGTTCCTACAGCGCCTGGTACATCAGGAGCTTCTCCGGTGACTTTGACTAAGGGAAGATCTGTCATAGATTCAGCTCCCATGCCATTCTCTTCCAGCTCCTGTAGTGTTTTTACATCTTTCATTTCTTCTATGTTGGCATCTTCTTCAAGAATCTTGGAATTGATTGAATCAAACTCCTCCTGTTTTAGTACCTCTGCCACTTCACTCTGTTTCTTTTTCAGCGCAAACTTGTAGCCGACAAACCAAAAATTTTTTTTTAAACCCGCTGCATTGGCTCGGCTAGCGTTCTCCTCTGTTTCTGCTTCAGCAAATGACTTTCTTACATCAGGTGATTTCTTCTCTTCTATCTCAATTTTTGGATGTTCAGCTTCCTCTTCCTGTCCCAACTCAACACAGTCTTCCCTCTGTGACACAATTATGTCCATCTCACTGTGACAAGTAGAAAAAACACAAAACTGTTCTGGGGCTTTAGATAACATGCGTACCAGAGTATTTATACCCAGAAAAATCTATCCAGACGCTGGCTTTTCAGTACTATGCAAAGGTTAATTAGCACACACAATTTGATGAGCAGATTAATAGTACACCTAAAATATTATTGAGAGGCAAAATGTAATATCCAAAAGTAATCTGGATAAATTCAGCCTATCCCTGGGTATGACGTTAACCTAGCCCTATAAGCGGGTTTTCCAACTTACAGGGAAAACACTCCAACCCCCTAAAAGAACATAGAGAGACCATACGGACTAGTGTGGTGCTGAGGTATCACCCGCCACACGGCTGCGCTCAGGTTCTCATCCCTGAGGTGGTCTGTCGTGTGGTGGGTGCAGTAACACACTGTAACCAGTGCATGCTCCTTACCTATTAATTTAATAAATCTATGAATTACTAAATTTGATTAGCGGAGCCACACGCTACTGTTTTGTTTTGCCATGGAAGCAATAAGCACTGAAGTGGTGGGTGAAGGGGACCTTTTAGCAGCCACAGCGACATTTAAAAGAGGAGATGCTGTAGAAAAACATGGAAAAATAGACGGTGATGTGGTGGTACTTTATGCAGTTTAAAGTCTGACACTTTTATGAAACATAAGGACACGCCAAATCACAACACAACATGCCTCTCAATGCTTTACTATTAACCTGCTTATCGAATTGTAAGTGTAAGTAAGTGTCCATAACATACTGAAAAGCTTTTGCTGGTTGTAAATACACTGGTATGGGCATTATGTAAAGTGTCATGATCAATTACAGATAATTTTATACTTTCTTAGAAAAGAAGGAGTTTAAGTACCTCATGATCTCAGTCACCAGTCACGACAAACAGGGAACAGGCGACTGACAGGTTCAGTGGTTTCAATCTTGCAGGTCTATGATGGTGAATGGCAAGGCGCATGGGTTACCAGTCAATCTATGTCCAAGGTCATGTGCTGTGGATATAGATTGAAAAAACAAGGTTGCAAGTAGAACTGGTGTAAATGAGGTTTCTTTGTAGGTTGTGAGAAAACCATGCCATCAGATTGTATTTCTGTCATTGAACTAATTCTATTGCACCAATAAGACAGCTGAGATACTGTATGCTGATCTACTTGGAAGCAAAATTGATATCAGCACTTTTTCATTCAATAGACCTTTATCTTAGCATTTTTTAGACCGTTAACAATGTAATTGTCTTAAAATCGAAAGAATGGAGTTAATGACATACTTTATTTTTTACGCATATAAGTTTACATATT
The DNA here is from genome assembly GCA_015163995.2 of Mormyrus lacerda. Taxonomy (NCBI): domain Eukaryota; kingdom Metazoa; phylum Chordata; class Actinopteri; order Osteoglossiformes; family Mormyridae; genus Mormyrus; species Mormyrus lacerda. The sequence continues at coordinate 17,484,792 of JAABNX020000030.1, forward strand.
TTAATATGCATCTCAGGGCCTGATGAAGTCACATAAATTCCAGAACTACATTTATTGGTATATGTTTGTATTACACCATGTCTTGTCGTTTGAATTAATTTTTTAAATTATAGATAGCTTTAGCATACATACTAAATGATATTCAATTATTTCATTTTAATTAATTTGTTCAGTCTCAATAAAAAAAATTAAATATTATTCAAGCAGTACCAAAGCAGTATTTCTGTTTTCTCAGGCGCAATATTTTCCGTAACAGAATAATGTTAAAAATGGAATAATTAAACAAACTATTTAAAATTCTTTCTTACCTGTAAGAGATACTGTTTTTTAAAAATTACATACAGCTATAGCTATTTGACTTGAAATTTAACAAAAAATGACTTGACTTCCTTGAAAGGGCTACATGGATTTGAGGGAATGAGTATAAGAAGGCAATCGCCTACATCCCACTGTCTCCATGATGCCTTCTCTCCCTTCACTGGCTACTTATTACAAAACTGTGGACTTACATCACATGTCACATGACAAATTAGGGGAAAGCCCCGCCTACTTACAGCTCTTACATAGCCCAGCTTCTCTCAGACTACAATCTTGGGCTGTTGAACTGAAGTTAAATTAAATGAAGTTAAATTAGAGAAATTCTGGTTAAATCAGCTGTTCTGTGTGCATATAAAGTAGGTCAGTCAGACAGAAGCTTGGCGGCTTTTGTTTCAACCAAATATTATATTATTATCTGAAAACATAATAATTAGCCTGTAGTTTAAAGAAAGTAAAATGACATATGTATACATATTTGTCCACATACAATGAATCCCAGCAGTTAAAATATTCTTAACTAGGACTCACCTCTCACTCACTATACAAGCCATTACAGATTAAATACAGCTGATATACATAGAGTGCCAACAGCAATAATGATGATTACGTATGAAATTGCACAATACATTATTTGTAGATGATGCAGGGTGTAAATCAGGAGTAGCTGCAGCCCAGCTGATGATACCAGTATTTAAGAGAGTGATGGTATGAGGAAAGAAATGGCTCCTGTCACAAATGGTTTTGCTATACATGGTTCAGTAGAGGAGGAGCTGAAATGTGTCCTGGGTGTGAGGAATCTGAGAAGATTTTCCCGGCCGGTTTCCTGGTTCTTGAAGCATACTAGTCCTGGAGGTGGGGAGAGGAACACAGATGGTGCTGAACGCCGAATTGAAGTCCACAAACAGTACTTTATGTCCCCGGGCAGTCTAGTTGCAGGATGTAGTGCAGTCCCATGCTGACTGCATCATCCACTGCATCATTCACTGACCTGTTTGCTCAGCAGGGCATCTGCAGGGGGTTCAGCATGTGTCCTGTGATGTTCTCCTGGTGGATCAACATCAGTCATTCACAGGATTTCATGACCGCAGATGTCAGAGCGATACAAGCTGAATTCACAGCCTGATGACTTAGTCAGACTAATCAAGCAGCGAATGAACCACAGATTTACCACAAAGCTGCTATTGAAATGGGAACAGAGTGACATAAAGACCTGTCCTAGGCTGGTACATCACGAGCGCGACGTGCAGATGTTCCAGCATCTGTCCAAAACATCAGCTCCAGACAGACACACACTCACAGCGCATCACATGCAGAAGAAACCTCATTTCCATAAATGGTATATGAATAAAAAAAACGCCAAAATTACTGTAGTACAGCAAATAGTTTTTTTTCTTACTGTATCTCTTTGGCTCCAGAATCCCTGTAACACATAGTTGTTTTGGCTTTACGTATAATAAGATTTTTTAAAACCCTGGTGAAAGTGAATATGAGTAATTCCAGCATGTCATTTTATTGTATTGTACAATTGCTATAAGTAATATTTCTGACCAAAGCGATGACACGTAACAGACAGTCAATCAATGCCCCTATAATATAACATGTAACTTTTTTGGATGTTTGTATATTTTGTATTAAATTTGAATACATAGTGAATTATTACTTAGCTAGCAGTTGTCTAAAAACAGCAATTACTTGAAATCAATTCATCTTCCAACTGCTTTTTCTAAATAAGACAATGGGGTATTTTAAGCTGATTACCTTGTTTCATACTTGAACATTCTTTTAAGAAGTTTAAGAAGTGAAAATGAAAAAGTACAGTGTCAGGAAAAAAATACCTTTGGAGGTACAATTACCTGTCACTGGGGCTGTACCCTTAAGGGTTTGCTAATTGTACCATTAGCTGTAGGTAAATATGAACATTTTTGTACCATTGGGGGTGCTTGAATGTTGCTTGTACCTTGGAGAATGAAACAACCCGGGTGAGTTTCCCAAAGCCTTCTTAATACTCCATCGTTCGTAAGTACTATGTTAAAAGATCATGAACTTACAAACGACAGGGTGACCCGACAAATCACCCGGGTCACCCTGCCAGTTCCCCGTTGCCAGGCAGTGACAGAGGAAGCTGGATGACTTCATATTTGATTTGAACAGCTCCCTTGTTTATAAACATTCAGTGTTTTGTTCCCAGTAATACTGTAGTCTATCCCGCTTACAAAGAATATACTGGACTCACGAACCCTAAACGGAGGGACATACAAAAAGCCAGAACTTCATAAATATTTCAAAGCAAGAAACAGTTGTATTTCTTCACAAGCTAAAACCAAAGCTTAATCTAAAGAGATTGATTAAACCCATATGTGTATCGATATATATAACTGGGTTAAGAATGACAACAACACAGTGCATCTATACTGTAACTCAAACTGGAAACTTTGAGAATATGACTAAGTATAAATACCAAAATTCTAACAAGGACTGCAAATGGACTTCAATGACAGACAATGACAACAATTATTAATATGAAACAGTATTCCTTTTGAAGATGTTTTAATTTTCTAATTTTTATGCACAACTAAATAACTGAACAAAAATAATACAATTCAATGTCATTTGCAAATAACGAGCAATAAATGAATGTGCCATTTCAATGTTGACACCATAGTATTTGTTTATTGTATTTTAGTATCTCCTTACTATTTATTTTGTATCCTAATTACTTATTTTGATTTTTATTATTTCTCTTTCTTACTGCTGACTCTAAGAGCTTTCACAAAAAATTGCTACGCACCCCAACTGTCGGTGCATGTACAAATGGCAAATAAATCTCCTAAAGTTTTGAAGTAATATTAAAAGGATGTTTTTAAAAAAAAAAACCTCACAACAGGTAATATTTCACAACAGGTAAGTCCTGATTTCATCTGACACCTGCGCTGTCATGGATGACTGCCTACTAATAAGATCCCTGTCATCTGATTTCTATTGGCCTGTTTTGCAGAGTAATGTTTTGCTTTGAAGGCGATTGACCTGTAATCCTTGCATGTTGACAAAACAGAGGGAGAAGTTATTTGAAAACCATCACAAAGGCAGAATATCGGCCCTATCTATGTCTGCCAGACACATCCCGACTCTTCCAGAAGCGCAGACAGCATTAGCTGTTGTTCAGCCAAGTGTCTGAGGCCAAAAAAAAAAAACCTTAAAATCACCAACTGTCTCTCTTCAGACAAATCGACAATGTTAGCTGTTGTGCTGCTTCTGACAGAGCACTGATTGTCCTTCTGTATGCTGTCATTACATTCATCGCTTTCTCAGTATAAATTTCATCTGTTTGCCTGTTTTGACAGAATACTGCACTTGTTGGTTGTGGCTACGTAAATGAGAAACACAGGAGGCAGGTCTTAAAAAGTTTCAGGGCACATTGATGCAGCCTGAAGGAGGAGGAATGGAGGGAACTGGATGTCTTCGGAAAAAGGAAGGAATGAAGTGTACCCGTACGAGACCCGGGTCCAAACTTTGGGAACAGAACTGGGATCTGATCCAATTCAGAACCCATAGTGCTTTACAAAAGTAAATGTTACTGGATACAGGATGGACCTGTTTAAAATAACAACTCTGCTAACTGAAACGGCTACCAAACACTTCTGTTAGAAGGAAATTCAAAACATAACAAAACATTTCCTCTAACTTCTGTTCTTATTCCTTAGACAGAAGTTTACTAGTTGAGACATTGTAACAAATGTAATAGTACAGAAATATTTCCCAAAGTTTCCAAAATTTCCTGGGTATATGTATGAGAAGTTCTTCATGTGATACAACACGCATATCTATATTTAATGTAGGCCTACGGGACAAACTTTTCTAGTGATGAAACATCAAGTTGCACAATGAGTGTTTTACACCAAGCTGAGAGAAAACCACAAAGCATACATGACCATTTTCCAGTCAATGTGTATTTTAGTTTCCTCAGTGTCTGTCATTAAAAACAAATAAATTGGAATATGATGTTGTTGTTTTAAGTTTTCCCTTGTTTTTTTTTTACCTCGAATATCACCACAAATCCATGTACGGAAAAAGATTCTTCTGCAGCAGTCTCCGAGTCCGCACTGAGTCACTTTCCACCGTGAGTAATCAGACCGTGCTTCTTCTGCCTCTTCTACCCAGCCGTGATGTAAGCTTATGGGAAGCCCCGCAGAGTGGGGGGGTGGGGGCTTTGGCCGTCCGCAGCAAAACTGCCTGCTTCATTTTATCAGCCCGCCTACTGCTGACTGAAAAAACTGTACGGTCGACAAAACATATTTTAATCAATAATTGGCAAGTTACTTCGTGCTCAAATTTCCCCTCTAGTAATAAAGAAAATATTGCCCATTCACAAGGAATTTCGTGACTTGGTGACCTAGAATGTGCCCTGCTTTTCAGATTTTGCTACTTAACTGCGATACCTTTATTTAATCATCAACGTTGTTGAGTCTTTGAACTAAACTTGTATTTATGTATCAGAAGATTTTGTCCAAAGTCCCGTACAAGTCCTAACCCACAGAACCACACACCACCCACACGTTCCTCGAAATGGGGGAAACATTAAAGCAAACTTAGGCTACAAGCACACTTTGATCTTGAAACACAAGAAATAAAATGTATCACGCCTGTGGCCTGTACTACGAAGAGACGTCACTGGGGTAACATGGGTAGTCTGGGTAAAATGCAAGTGAACGAATATGAAGTCCCTTTAAACTGTGGTACCTTAAATGCGACAAGTTACCCCGATAAGCCAGTAACCCCGCTTCGTGGTACAGGCCACAGGTCAGAGAGCACTAATCTAGGTCAGCTTCTGGTTTATTTTATCAGTATCTGAACAGAGGGGTGCTTTGAGGGAAACTGTGTTTAATGAATTTATCTTTATTATTATTGTTGTTGTCGTGTTGCCATAATTTTAAGATGGTTCAATGGAGTCAAATACATAAAATGAGGGTTGAGCTAGACCTTTACATGGGTAAAGAGCTGCAGTTTAATCAGAGGAAACCAAATTTAGTTTAAATAGTTTCTGTTTGGTGACTAAACACTGGGTTACATTCAGAGGTGGACAAAGTACACAACTCCATTACTTCAGTTAAAGTATGGATACTTCTGGCCATACTTCTTATTCCAATACAAGTGAAAGTTTGAACATAAGAACTATACAAATGAGAGGAGGCCATTCGGCCCATCAAGCTCGCTTGGGGAGAATTTAACTAATAGCTCAGAGTTGTTAAAATCTTATCT
>JAABNX020000030.1:17490465-17501528 GCA_015163995.2 Mormyrus lacerda
TTATACAAGTTAGACTGATTGGCCTATAGTTTGACAAATTACTTCTATCCCCTTTTTTGAAAATGGGCGTTATGTTGAGTACTAGTAAAATTAGTTAAGTATTGAAAAGTACATTATCTCTTTAATGTCAATGCAGAGTTGTATTGTTGCCTCAAATCATTTTCAGAACCTATTGACTCCTGAATCAACCTACTGTACTGAATGAAAGCTTGTGGAATATGATATAATGACTATAGGAATATAATTGACTAAAGAAGAGAAAAACCATTGTCACTTTTTTTATCTAACACCCTCCCCACCCCTCCTCAATGAAAGTGAAAGTGTTCTGACACTGTATATGTATGTGTGAGTGTGTGTGCATGAATCAGGCAGACAGTGGAATTGCTGTAGATGTAACTTGCTCAGAAAATAATACAATCAACCCAGTTACACACCTCTAGCTTTATAAGTGGCCAACAGCAACTTGACTGACAGTGCAGGAATAGTTTGCTGTAATTGGTTTTTCTCCTGTGATGAGCACAATATGGCCTCTATCACATTTTAGAAAAGAAAATTTGTCCACTGACTCAACAGCTATGCTTCTAAGTAATGAGTAACGAGAACCTTCACTGAAGTTGCAATCAAAACTAAAATAATAAGTTTCTAAAAAAAAATGATACTCAAGTAAAGTAGAGAACTCGGAAAATGTACATAAGTAAATGTACTCAAGTAAATGTACTCAAGTAAATGTACTTTGTTACTGTCTGTCCCTGGGTACATCATTCATAATCGGAGGCCTTATGCTGAACATATTCACAAATAAACTGAATTGCCCTTTGTTACAGTTAAATTGATAATCACCCCACCTTGTCTCATAAATAAATGGCCATCTTACACCTGGACGGCCGACAACTCTGCATTATTAAAACCGATCTTGTGCAGAAATGTCCAGTTTGGCCTGGAATGTCCTTGAGGAATTTCAGAACATTCATGGGAAGATCTGATTGATCAGAAGTGTTGCATCTGAGTGAAATAAGGTAGGATCTATTGCCAAGTAACCTCCTGCTTGTAAAGCAGGTAGGAAAAGCATAGGTACCTGCAGGGCTGATAAGACTCTTAGAGGGGTTCAGTGCCCAGTAGGATTGTTACATTTATGCAATAAATTGCTAAATCAATTTAGAAAAATAATTTTAGAACTGCCTATGGACAATTCTCTGTGTTAATGGGCTAACCACTAAATGGGAAGCCAACTCTTATAATCACAATAATACAGCGAATATCTCAGAAAAAGAACGACAGCCGTTAAATACATTACTCTTACAACTGCTGTGCAGGGTCCCATAGCACCTCAATCCTCCGCCAGGTAGCAGCTAGAGGACATGCGGTAAGGGACACCCAAAATCTTTCAAAAGTTTACATTTTGACTTTTGAAATAAGGAAGTTACAACACTGCAGGCGATGGGGATAACTGAGGAAGATATGAAATTTTAACGACCGCATAGTGATAAAAAATAAAGTGATCTATGCACAGTCACTACTGCTCGAGACACTGTCATGATACATGTCGAGGGAAAGGGGATATTTCTCCACTTTATGGAAGCTAGTTATAGCTTAAGTTACATTGAGACAAAGTCTTGGGCTGGTTTATCACTTAACACATGAGAATCAAAAACATCTGTCACGTGGATAATACGTAGGGAGAACGTTTACGTAATATAAAAATACTGACTACACATCAGTTGGACTGGTAGTTTATATCATACAAGACTGACTCCAGCGATAAAACTAAAAAAATCATAATTTGTTTGCTTATGCGATCGATATAGCTTATATGCGCTGTACCGTCTACAAACGACCCCGCCTGAAAGATATACTATAGCTGTGACTAAAAGTTACGATTAACAGCCTTTGAATGTCTTCTGGTAGACGTAATTAGCGCAATTTCCCCTCCGATGTTATTTCTACTGAGTAGTATTTCAAATCAACAAGTGATTTTGCAAGGTGTTTTTTTTACGAGTTAATAACGCAAAATGAGTCTATTAAATGATCTTAACAGAATGGACAAAGTATATCAGACCAGTGTTTAATGGTTCTGTCTTGGTCATTTTATATATGCCACAACTCTATATGGTTTGATTGGTGGTTCTAAACCATTAATTTCACGCTCCGTTAAAGTCGATGCATATCAACTGCCTTATGCCAAATGTCGTTTTCTTTTATTAAAGTAAGAGACTTCCGAAGAAGTCCGCCATTTATTCACCAATATCGGCAGATGAAGACAGGATGAGCAGCCGGGGACTCCACCCACCCACACAATATAGCTCGTTACGCTCCGCAGTTCCTGTATGATAATGTTAAATATCATGTGGACGATCAAAAGACTAGGCTGTGACACGGAAAAGATATATATAGTGTTGTTTTTATGCTTGGTCCATTGATCTGAACTCAGGGCATGATATAAGGTAAAGTAATGCGTTTTAAATACCTAAACGTCGTAATTAACTGAAGTATGTGGAGCTGTCGAAGTTTTTGACAGAGGTTTCAGCCGCAGATAAAGCACTATGTGTATGTCAGAAGCCTATTTAAACTAAGGTGGCACTTGATCATTTTTGATCATTTGTATTCGTACCAGTTTACATTAAAATATGGTTATTGTATTGTGTGTTCATGAATATGGGTTTTGTTACCTGGGAAGAAAGCATTTACTGTAGCATCATTTTATGTAAACGCTTTTTATACGTGTTCACGTACAAATCAGTTGTAGAAATGAACTTCAGCTGATGTCTGGATATGGTTTAAGGCAAGTACAAGAAACGGACTTGTGTCGTATAGGTCTAATGAAAAAGTCTTTAAAGACATTTTTCAATAGGTTGAAAATATACACGCAGATTATGGAGCATTGTTCAGTAAACGAATAGCGACTGTTGATGCACATTTTAAACGAACAACGCACAACTTGAGAATAAATGTTTTAATTAAGTTCATTTGGCAGCATTTAGCAGATGTGGATGTTCGCAAGTGAAATGACAGTAGCAAGTAAGCCTACATAGTGAGGTCTGGGACAGTGCAGTTCCGGTTTCCTGTGAATAAGCCGAATTTAGCACTGATCAAATAAGGTTTACTGCTGTCTTAAAGAGTATCTGATATTCGGGTATATATTAATCATTACTATAACGGTTTTAAGATGGTTTTGCGCCTTTATGTTAATTTGCATACCTTACATTACTTAAGGATTAGGTGAAAGATTATTTTGAAGGCTAAATCACAGCCTTGGGCAAGCCTATTTCATAAATAATTCAGTTAAAATACAGTATAAAACAAAATATAAATACCGTACTATATAAAATGCTTTTTAGATTAGGGTACTAACTATACTTATACTAACTGCTGCCTTTATAAACTTAAGAGAATGTCTGAGATTTGCGGGATGCGTACGATTTCAGTATGATTTGTGTAACACATTTTATCGGTCGTGTCAATTTTAAAATAGCCTAGGATCCTAAGTTATATAAGTTATACAACTTATATATATATCACATCGTACACCAATGTTTAAATTGCGAGTTAACTGATATGATCTGTAAATCGTGCTTTCTCTGGTTCTGCGGAATTCGGTTTTAGTTATTTAGACGTACATAAGATGAGTTTACAAAACTACCATCAGGTGCATTATAATTAAGAATTGTTTAAAAAACAATTAATGATTCAGAAGTTACAGTAATAGGCCTAAAGAATACGGTTGCAGACTATATTATGTTCTCAAAACCAAAGTTTTGCAACTCATGAACCCAAACATCTTCGTAGACCCTTAAAAACTGTACCGGATAATGCCTGCTTTTGAAGGTAACCATCGCTGAGGGCTGTTCGCCTTGACACGTTACCATTTCTCAGAATCAGACTATTAAAACCCGGTGCTCCGACAGCAAACCGCATGATGAAGAATCAGAAATAAAACTCCCAGTTCATGAAATTACTGTTTAGTAGGCCTATTATTCAAAACTAGGCCTAAGTACATGATTACATCTGCATTCATTTTTTAGCAAAACCTTCTTCTAAAGCGAAGTGCAACTTGTGTACATACATATGAAAGGTTACACGTTGATTGGAAGTATATTAAGCCACATTAGCCCATTTCCATGCCCTGTGATCACAAATAAATCAAGATAAAACAGAAAAAGCCCGATGAAAACTAATCATACGTTTGTTCCACTTCTTAGTATTTGGCCCGCACCCTGGATTAATTCTGATTAATTTAAACTGTATGAGCACTGGCTTATAAAATCAGCAGGTACAGTTTAGCTGAGTTGCCCACACCCATTGGAGGGCATATTGTTTGTGCTTGGTGACATCAGGCTTTCCGCCCACAGATTAGCCTACCTATTAACCATTCACACAAACCATTTTTCAGATTTAGTCAAACAATATAGGTGTGTTGGGAAGGGCAGCAGTCATTTGTATTGAAACTTAATGTTCAAAAATCTGGAGTTCAGTTTTATAATCTTGTGGGTTTGTGTAACACCACTGACTAACATATTTCAGGGACTGGGTGGAATAGAAATTATATGAACTGAACAGCACTCTGCCGTTTACTGTTATATTTTAGACGGTCTTTTCCCGGTTTGGTTGTTAAGGAGAGCTGTTCTCTGTTGCAGGCAAGATGAAGGACAGGCTCCGTGATCTGCAAGCTGTCATCCAGAACATCAGTGATAAAGAAGAGCCTCTCAGTGACAATGATTCCTCCAGCCAGCTGGAGCAGCAGGCTGTGGTCTTTGAGTCGGAAGACACGATGGAGGGCGTCTTTGCGGAGGGACAGGCCATAAGGAAGGAGATCTCCGCCCTCAAGATGGACGTCAAGCGGCTGGGCAAGCAGAACACCCGCTTCCTGACTTCCGTCAGGCGCATCAGTAGCATCAAGAGGGACACCAACGCCATCGCGCGTGACATCAAGACTCGTGGGGAGGGAATCTATAAGAGACTGCAGAAGCTGGGGGCCCACAGCAAAGAGCTGGAGGAACAGCATGGTACCAATGCCGCCGTGGTGCGGATGGTGCGCTCACAGTGCATCTCCCTGACCAACAGCTTCCATGACGCCATGTCTAACTACAACGAGGCTGAGATGGCCCAAAAGGAGAACTGCAAGACCCGCATCCAGAGACAGGTGGAGATCATGGGCAAGGAGGTGACCGGCGAGCAGATCGAGGAGATGATCGAGACGGGCAAGTGGAACGTTTTTTCCGAGAACCTGCTGACGGACGGCAAGACCGCGCGCTCGGCGCTCAGCGAGATTGAGAACCGCCACCGGGAGCTCCTCGAGCTGGAGGGTCGTATCCGGGACATTCACGACCTGTTTTTCCAGATGGGTCTGCTGGTGGAGGAGCAGGGAAGCATGCTGGACAACATCGAGGCCAACGTGAAGAACACGGAGGACTACGTGAAGAAGGCCACGTACGAGATCAAGCAGGCTGTGAAATACAAGAAGCAAAACCCATGCAGACAGATGTTCTGCTGCTGTTGTCCATGTTGCAAATAATGCGGCAAATATTAACAGGACAATTCATTCTCATGTTTCCTTCTGCTTCTGGAGATGAGGGATGATTGCTGTCAGAGACTAAGGTTATTCAGTATTTTCGTCTTTTGAAAAAAATTCAAACTGCCGTTGGTCTTCTTCATGAAGGCAAATTGGGAGTTTTGAGCAAGCAAACCATTTCATACATACTTTCCGTACTGGCAGCGTCCTGCATATTAAACAGTGGACACTGGAGATACTTGAAACACAGCAGTAGTGGCAATGGCTGACCTTTAACCACAGGAACACACATGCAAATGTCGCTTAAATGCTGCACAGTACCAGCTTGTCCATTGACATTGATATATTGATATCAAGCTGACATCTGACTCTTGTTTTTTGAGTTTTGCATGGTATATACATATTAAAATAGTTCTTCCGTTCTCTCTGTGTCAGGTTCCTCCTTACAGTAGTCTTGCTCACATGGATATTATGTTGAATATATTGAAATATGAATATTATTTCATTATCAGAGGGACTATTAATGCTCATATCATATGCAAGTTACATGTTGTAATTGGAACTGTAGATATATGTCTGTACTTATTGTATTGCAGACGTTCAGCACTTCATGTCTTCTAAAATGCCATATTGTACTTTTCTGCAGTGGGTGTTATGAAAGAAAATGAATTGTCGCAAGAATAAGTTAAGCTGGTTGCACAAACATTGCACCTAATGAGACATTGTGGGCACTTGCACCAGACTTTTCACGAGCATTTAAAAGTAACCCGAAGTGTGTAATTAACTATCTACTGTAAGACTAGGGTATGCCATAGTTTCGTTTAACGGGGTTACTTTAATCTTAGGCTAGTAGCATTTACTCAGTCTATATAACCGGCTTCTGACACGTACATGTCATAACATGTTTTAATCAGCGTGTTGTCTGAAGCCAAACACTCCATAGACCGTATGTCGGCCACCATCAGTATTCATGTCTAAGCAAGACATTACCACACCCCTGCTTGTCAGGTGAGTCAAAGAGATTGCGTTGTCTTTGGAATTGCTTTTAACGAGACTGCCGGTATGAAAATGCTCTCATAATATCAGCTCTAACTGGCTCTTCCTGATTTGTCATGATTTGTTAACGCGAGTTGAACTGAACTTGTGCAATTATGTCATTTTGAGCATGTTTAAATAAAACCGAATACACGATCCTGCGATGAGTGGTTGAAACGTGGATGAATGGACATTTTATTACTTAAATCTTGGGGGGACGGGTACATAACGCCATTAAGGTTTATAAATAAATTGAACTAATTGCATCTATAGACACGTGGGTATGGTAGGTTTGGTAATTATATTTTGTCCACTATCTGTGTATCGATAACTAGGCTCCCAGATAGGACCATGTTATTGTTCCAACGTTGAATTATAGTTAAATGCGTTGAATTAGGGTCAGTGTTAAATTATCAACGTTGAAACTGAACTGATTTTTGGTCAGATTTTCAATATTGAAAAATTTATGGTGGCAGAACCTTGATTCAATGTTGATATCATGTGAAAGATTGAAGATCAACGTTGTTTCAACCTCTTTGTCTGATATGGAATCATTGTCATTTCAAAATATGTGTGCTATCTGAGCTTTGTTAAATATATGGGCGTTCGCTCCTTGATGTGGAGAAACATCATCCAATCAAAGCATTCATGTGTCTGCCTGTCTGAGGCAAAAATCTATCTTCCATCTAGTTTATCTGCTACCAGTTCTATTACTTTGAAACGACGTTATATGTGTTGATTTTTTTAATTTATTTACAGGAAGAGTATGGCCGAGCCAGTTTCGATGCCCGAGCAACCGCAGTTTGTGGTTTTAATGCTTATAGTCTTCAGTAAATGGTATAAGCACAAAGCAGTTAAAGTAGTAAAATAACTTTTCTTGCCTAGTATGTGTATTCAGGCAGCCTAGGTGTCGCCAGCTTGTTCGATCTCCCACCCTTCGACCATATGAAAAAGTCAATAAGCCATATACATTCGCAACTCGCGAAAAGAGCCGCCGGAGAACGACTGATATAACAAGTACATATAACACTTACAACCACGGATCTTTCGTATGTTTGAGCCACGCCACCAGAGGTGCTATTTTTCTTTTCTTGACAGATAGTTTCACACACCTCACACCCAGTTTAATCAAGTGGCATATATATAGCTACAGATCCTGTATTGAACACAGTCGTTATCTCTGACACTGCCGTATTTACAGAAACTGCAGCGCACCACGTTACAGTTTTATTATTTGAGGTAGAGCCTGTACTCGGGGGTCTGTTTATACTGAAAGTGAACATGTGAACATGTATGTGGTGGGGGGGATTAACAATAACAATAATAAGACCGAAAAGTTAAATACGAATATTATGATTTAAGTTTTTTTTAAAAAATTATATTCGTTCCAGCACGAGAAAACAATGTAGAGTAAATGATTATAGCTTTAATAGCTGTGTTGAGGTCGAGCCAAGCAGATATTTAAGAATTACACAAGTATACGTTGACACCATAACAGCAATAATAAAAACGAGACTATCAATTTCCAAATAAATTTCTGTAATACATTAATATGAATATGAACGTATTTTTAATTAATATTTGGGCGGGGAAGTTATTTTCCAAGGCTGGGTGGAGTACATTAGGCTACATATATTTTATGATTATTTATTTTTACGATGGAGTATATAAATTAGCTAGCTATTTCAGAATTGCGTGCAGACAATTGGAACAACAAGGTTTTTCTTTCACCTTATTGAATAAAATCATCCCCGGTACCGGAAAACTAAAGTATGCATGTATGTCAGCCATACGCCGTTAACGGGGAGACAATGAGTTCAGATTGAAGTTTATTTTAAAAAGCCGTAAAACATACAAAATGGAAGATACTATAAATGAAACGGGTTATGTGAAACACTACAACATGAAAACCAAAACCTAGAGTAACCAGGATGGCCGAGTGGTTAAGGCGTTGGACTTAAGATCCAATGGACATGTGTCCGCGTGGGTTCGAACCCCACTCCTGGTATATTTACTTTTGTATAATTAAGTTATAACAGTACAAAATATGAAATTATTTCATGCAAAAAAAGAAAAAAAAACTGCATGGTCACCGTGCTTCAAAATTTACTGCAACTACACCCACATTTTGCAAAAATACTTCTAAAACTCAGGTACTGAGGTAAGAACATACTAATACTGAAGATCAAATAGTTTGTAGTTCATATATTGCAACTTTATGACACATTTTCAACGATATCCCAACAGCATGACCACCTTCTTAAAAATAAACTGCAATTTTAAATGTGTTTATTTACCCCAGCAATAACAATAGCCTAACAATAATAATCACGATTAGAGGTAAAAAAAAAATACAGATACTGGACAACTACCAAGTCGCTATACATGGCATATAATTAGTGAAGTACGTATACGAAAACCAGTCCAAACCAGTAAGGTGTCAGCCCGAACCAGCAGGGGGGATCAGTGCTTTTCCCATGGATGTGCGCCAAGATAGCTGTTGATAGATTGTGGATAATGCATATTACCAAAAGAGATGTGTTGCAATAACCACATAAAGCAGGATAAGTTTGTGTCGCGTGTATTGTGTAACTGGTAATAAACATAACCCTGCGTTTTTTTTCGCGAATCGATGTAAATAAATTATACATAAAATAAAATGTATTTTACTAAGTTCATATACATATGTAAATATATATATACCTGAATTCCTGATGCCTTTTCCAACATTATAACATCTGCAACTAAAAATCTAAAGTTTCCATTGTGATACTTCTACTTCCACTATACTCCTCATCCATGTGTCCAGAGAGTTTTCTTCCGCTGCCTTGATTTGATTTGCTAGAACATTCCGGAATAGCTATTGAGCCAATGAGATTACCGATGGGGCGGGACCAGTCGCGACGCCTAGTGCGCAGGACGGTAGATGACGCAGTGATAAAAACGTTGGGAAGCTTGCAGAGCTGATGTTGTAAATGAGCGTGTATAATAACATTTAGTGCGGTGCTGCACTGGCAGGTTCTGCGTTTCGGTAACTGAAGTGCATTACCAGACCATTGCAAACTGAATTCACAGTTGTAATAATTACGGACAAATGTTTAATATCAAAATAAGTTAAACAATGGTCATGTCACTATGAATGTTTCTATTTATTTAAAAATATTATATTGCATAATGTATTACCTAACATCCTGAACAACTGTTCTATTGTTAATTTATGACGACATTCTTTATGTGCCATTGTGTTCAGTGGAATGCTACTTGTTACTTTGGACTCGGGGTTCTTTCTGTAATTATTTTTATTACCACGAGGTGGCAAAATAACTATTCTAATAGAATTACATTATAAATACGAAGGTTTAACAACAATACATTAAAATATTTGAAATGAAATTGAATTCAGATTTATTCATATACTTGGTGTACGTGCAGATTTTAACAGTAAAGCTTAATATTTCAATATGATTGGAATAATATTTAATATTGAAATACTTAATATTCCAATTTGTGTACCATAGTGGATCTTCTCATAAGTAACACTGAGTGTCTGCTCCAAAATTTGCTGGCTATTATGAATTAAGGACTCAACCACAAAAACGTCCCAAGCCCTTTTTCTGCATTAAAACTATCTATCTGACAACCCAAGGACATAGAGGGCCAGCATAAAACAAATGTATATATTTATATATAAATGTATATGCATATATAATAGACTAACTCTCTTGCAGTCTTGCAAATATAAAGTACACTTTACCAGGGGCATCGGAAGTAGGGGTATTGCTGGACCCCTCCTTTCCAAAAAAATAAGTAAATCCTTATTTCCTTATCTTTTATTATGACTCCACACATTACTGAAGCCAATTCGCTGTACATGCAAAGTGCGAGGATGAAACATACACCTAAGCTAGATTGTAGTCCTGTATCAGACAAACAAAAAACATTTCATCATATGGGTCAGTCATTTCTTTGGTTATGTTTAGTTTGAAACTGTACCCTGAACAGCAGGCTTATTGATTTATGTTAAATTAGAAAATACTTATTATTCAAAAATTATGTAAAGATCTTACTTACATCGCATCATTTCACAAAGCACATTGCACCAAATCCACCCCACTGCCGTGGCAAGTTCGGTCCCCCCGCAATGTGAAACTCCTTCCGATACACACTTGAACATATACAACCTGGCAAATATACATATCTACCATATAGAATGAAAATCCATAATGTAATTATTAGTTTTGCTAAATTGAATGACACACCGGTGTTGTGTAATTGCATTGAATTTGAAATGAAATAAATTCTTCCTGTCATTCCAATTGAAATTCCAATTCATCATCCTGCAGGGTGTGGCCAAATCAATTCCAATTCATCATCCTGCAGGGTGTGATCAAATCAATTCCAATTCATTATCCTGCAGGGTGTGGCCAAATCAATTCCAATTCATCATCCTGCAGGGTGTGGCCAAATCAATTCCAATTCATCATCCTGCAGGGTGTGGCCAAATCAATTCCAATTCATCATC
>JAABNX020000030.1:17562767-17599673 GCA_015163995.2 Mormyrus lacerda
AGTACAATCAGGGTAATACACGTGGGAAATGAGGGGGCGTGGCACACACGAGGATCGGACGAGCCGGGCATGACACTACTAATAATAATAATCATAATAATTTATTATTTATATATAATTTACAGATGCCAGTGTGCCTTATGCACTGGGGGGCCGCCTGTCTGCTTGTGTGCAGCTGTTGCTCTGTGTAATTGCTCCTTGAAGGCCTCTATGCATTATTTACCTTTTAAGCCACATTGCACTGGTCAGTCGTCTCTTACTGTTTATTGTTACTCGAACGGCATGACCCGCAGGTAAACCACATCCTGTTGGTTGATTTTTGGGAATAATAAATGGCTAAGGGGCTCAGTTTTATTAAACAAACAAACAAATGAATAAATTGTGCGTCTCCATATTGTGTGACCTAAACGCATTTCAGAAGTTGCGAGTTGTTTTCAGTAAACGCCCAAGACAGATGGGAAGCCGGTAAATATTGATGAACACCCGTCTGGATCTACGGAGCCCTTCTTTTCACTGCTCACCATCAGCATCGTTTAATATAAAAGACTTTAATAAGGAATATTGGATCTGTAAAGCAGAAAAATACTATTCTCTGTCCCAACCACAACCTTAAAATTTAACTAAACATACAATAACAACAAACATACAATAAACATTACAATACAACTAATCATACAATACAACTAAATTAGTAAAGAAAAAAAAACACTAATTCTGAAAGACTAAGAAAGACAGGACTATAATAATAATCAGTATTCTTAAATGGATGATTATGTGAAGTTCTTCAGCGCAGGAGTCAACTGCAAACTGGGTGATGAGGCGACATCAAAGAGCACATCGTGAGACTCCTGATTATTTGATTTCAGGCTTGTTAAGCAGGAAACAGCAGATGTTGTTCTGTCGCCGTGGATGGCTTCCCGTAGCGAAGGAGAGGACTGATTTTACACTAAGAAGATAGTAAAATGAACAAAACTAATGTAACAAAAAAGAATCTAGGCATTAGACAGCATGAAGATGGTACACATGGCATTTTAGGCAATTTTGCAATTGATTGAATACGGATTTGCAGATGAAAAGTATTTAATTGCTTTTTTTAAAAAAAAATATATAATGCCATTTGAAAAAATAATTAGAATTCAGCCACCATGTATGATTGCAGTAAAAGCTTACTTTCATGTGTTTATCTGTTTGTTTATTTTTTTCCAGTCATGAGACTCAAACAACCTGCTGGGATCATCCAAAAATGACAGAGCTCTATCATTCACTAGGTATTTTTTCTCTTTTCTCTCTTAAAAGCACTGCCATGCATCATGATCTTTCAGAAAACAAGTGCTGTTGGGTCCACAAAGCACCGCAGTAACCAAAAAATAGAAAAGCGTGTTGTGATTGAACCTAATATAAAGTCAAATTTGAAGTCAAATTTTGCTATGTAGCCATGCTTATATTAAGATATTCCCATTTGAATTGTCGCCTGTTTTTAGGAACTGTACCATATTTTGTTTGCTCACTCTAGCGGGCATTGAATTTAACGTGCATTTTTTTGTACATTAGCATATTCCTTTCACATTCTGCCTGATTATTTAATGTTTGCTCTGCTAACCAGCCGACCTGAACAATGTGCGTTTCTCGGCCTACCGGACCGCTATGAAAAGCCGGCGAGTACAGAGGGCCTTGTGTCGTAAGTGATCGTCGCTGTCTAATGTGGTTTCGGACATTATTCTCGTCCCCCGGGGCATCAGTTACTGCACACACCCCCCCACCACCCTTGACAATGGTGAGAGTTACGCAAAGTTTACCTGTCCTTACTAAAGTCTTTTTTATTTGCATTTTTAACAAACCTGTAATATTATGATGAACATAATTTTATTCACTTTTTTTTATTCAGCCATTCACTTTGCAGTACTTGTCACAGCTCGGTAAGAAGCATAAGCTTGTCTCTGACCTTGCGGCAGCTGTCGTAAGGCTCCCAGCAGTGGCTTCAACACGTTTAAATGTGCAGCTCAAGCAAAGCAATGCATTATTCCTCTAATTACCATTCAGACAACAAAAAAAGTTGCGGAAAGACATTAAGCTTTTCATGCATGGCTAGTACATGTATTCTTAGTCATAGGGGACTCAATCGTTGTTCTGTGAAATATTTATTTTGCAAAGGGTTTAACCTGAATAAAATTATGGGGGAAAAGGTACCGCTGGATCCCCTGCTGGTCAGGGCAAAAGTCCTTTTTTCAGGTCATTGCCATTCCAGTTTGTTTGACTGTTGAATATTGGATAAGTCACCCGGCCTTGGGGCTCTGAGAAAGGACACAGACTGGATCTTCTGGGCTTAGTGGTGGCCCTGCTCATCAACACACTTTATTAATGGTATTAATGCACTATGTATTCCTTGTATTATGCACGTAGAATGTTGTTTGGTGTTTGTTATACATGGGCATTTCATTTCCAGTGCTATTTCCCTCACTGTCTGTCACTTTTGTTTTGTTTCTTTCGTTTGTTTTGTTCCATCTGAGTTACTATAGTTTATTATATTTACATGATACTGTACCTTGTTTCCACGTTATATGTTAGGGAAAATGCTAATTACGTTAATTATAGGACTGAAGAATTACAATTATAGTTGTGCGGTTAAAATATAATAATTATAGACCTCTATGGGCAGAAGGTATGGCTATTTTATTCCAGCTGAACTTGTAATTAATTAACTTTAATTGCAATTATATGCCTTGTAATATTACATGTGGCTTTTCTTTTATTGCATTGAATTGATTTTGGTTGGAAAATGCCTTTAAAGACTGGGAAGGGTTAAAGAAATCAGAGAGACTTAGTTATTCATTTAATCAGGCTTTTAGTTACTTAATTGTTTGAGGACTATTGACCCTCAGATAATCATCAATCATTCGGAATAAAAAAAATACATTTTATTATTCTGCATTTAAAGTAGCTAGTGCAGAAAAATGTGTTTGTTTGTAGTTTTAATTATATATATATGTATATAAAACAACGTATCAGTGATTCAGAAAAGGTTTGTAATTGGCTACTTCCATTATAAGTTGTACTCTACAGCATTAGACAATGTTACAATATTTATGCTCCTATTTTTTTTCCACCATCTACAATATTGATGATCATGTTTTGCTTTATTCGGTTATCTAAAGGAATTGGTTTGGTGGGGTTATTCCATTCAGCATGGAGGTTGTTAAAATATTTAATTAAATCAACTTAATTGTATTATAAATCACACTGTGATAGGTCTGAGTTGGTGTGAAGGTAGCCTAGTTCGTATGTATCAGTAAAGCCTTCTCAGAAGACCGTTTAAGATAAAGATGTAAGGAGTTACTGTTTGGAAACAAAACTTCCTTAGTTTGCTGTTTCTTAGCTGCTCTTTGTTGTTGATAGTAGCTCTGTTGCCCTACAGTTCAGGCTGAGTTTGAATCCAGCCTTTTGGTAGCACCGTGGGTGGTCTTGTAGCCTCGCACCTCAGCTCTGTGTGTGTGACTTTCTTGCTGCTGTGCAAAGACACTTAAGTCCAAAATCCCCTCAGTGTATAACTGGGATCGACTCCAGATCTACTGTAACCATGCATGAAGAGTCTTTGAATGAAAAAAACATTCACACAACTACTAATTAGCTTTCTTTTGATTATCTCAGGCTTGATTGAGGTATTCGTTTTGGGCTATGTGGTTTCTTTTATTTATTATTCTCTTCCTGGTCTCGTTTCCTCCTTGCCATTATTATAAATCCATGTCTGGCTCCCAAACTGACTTGCATTGTTGCAGATGAACCAATTATCACCTCAATTAGCAGCCTATCTCGCCTCTTCACTATAAATTTAAAATGTAATATGCTGTGTAATTGAACAGACTCAGTCAAACCTCATATTGTGTCGGGATGCACAATGTGGTTTAGGCAGCCATGAAGGGTAGTGTGAGGACCAGTGTACCTCTCTATGATTTTTAGATAGGTTCATTAAAGTAGCATAAATGTTTGGTCCATCTTAGCCTGATTCTGTTTGATTCTGCTTTTCATTGGCTTAATCAAAAATTTTACTTGTTGGTAAAAACAGAAATATTTTTATTGTTTCCTGTTTCACAATTGCATCTTGTGGTCAACTCATTGATTGTCAACTCTTTGATCACTGGTTAGTATATATGTACAATGGTTATACAGGTAATATATTATTTGAACACATCCCAATATAGGGGAAAAAACTTTAGTCTTACTGTATGTGGCAACAAACTAAAAGTCCCCTTTTATACTGTAGACCCAAACAAAGCAACAAAGTGGTCCTCAGTTCAAGCAGAACATATTTATTCATGGCTATACTGGCTTGCTTTGTAGAGACTCTAGCTTGGAAATGACTTACAGTCCTCACAATGATGCATTCATCATCCCTCTGAGGCAAAGGGACAAGATTTATAAGTGAAGGTTGCCACTGAACCAACAGAGTCAATTATCCTTCTGCTCTCACTGTGCTGTTTTGAATTTAGTGTAAAGGGCAACAATTGCGTGACGTAAAGGCCAGGTAGGTGCAGATGTTCTGTTTGGCTTTCCAAATGTCTTGTTTCCCATTAATGTCAATGCTTCAAAACAGGAAGGCCTGCTCAATATTACCTTCAAATGCAGTCATGTAGGATGATGCTGTCCATTTGGAAATGTTTGTTGATCAATAGTTTTGAGGAAACTACAGATCTACAATTAAGTAACAGAAATATTGATGGTGAGGATTTTTTTTTTAAGAAACGAATGCATTTTGTAGGTCATGCAGGTCATCTCGTACATTTTGTCTGTGTATAAATAAACAATGCCATTGTCCGTTGCCTTTCAGTCGATTTATTGGACCTGAGCACAGCCCAGAAGATTTTCGAGCAGCATAAGCTCAGAAATGGCAGGCTGTTAGACGTGCCTGACGTCATCAGCTGCCTGACCAGTATATATCACCTGCTGGGGAAAAGCCACGCGGGCCTGGTCCACATCCCTCTCTGCGTGGATTTGTGTCTCAACTGGCTTCTCAATGTTTACGACATGTGCGTCTATGCTGGCTTGCCATTCAGAGCACAACCAACCAAATTACTGTAATAGAGTTCAAGTGTCAACATTTTTATTAAAAACAAGAAAAATGAGGAACTATTAGAAGTATAATGTTACCCAATATTGTGGTGCAGTACTGCAGAAATTTTGTATAAAATGAAACTGACGTGTCCATAGAGAGACTATGACAGTATCATCCTGCCAAATGTTGTTAACTGCTGGAGATGAATCCAGAAGCCTGAATAACCAACCAGGCATTGCTAATTAGTAAGCTGATGTTTTCGCTATGTTTTCTGTAGAGGTCGGAGTGGGACGATCCAAGCACTTTCGATGAAAATTGGATTGCTGTCTCTCTCCCAAGGGCATCTGGAAGACAAATATGAATGCAAGTATACACACAGCTCTGGGTCTTCCATCCATCCGTTCTAATGTGTTAAATTATTGTATTGTCTCCTGAATATGTAACAATTTTATTATCATTCAGTGCAAAATGAAATGTGTTTTTTCTCTTTGTCTTCAAGTGTTTTTTCTAGCTTTTTGTGTTTCGTTTTGGGCGTATTAATAACAATTGATCTTCTGTATTTGCTTTATTTTTAACAATTATTTAAACAAGTTTCAATTAAAAATATATTAGCGGTATTATAAAAATGCACATCTGTTTAGAAATATTAAATATATGCCAAAAACAGTAATATGTAGCATAGTATACCTAGAATATAACCCACACACTAACACAACTCTTAAAACAGTCTGTCCAGATAAGATAGTCATGGCTACTTTATATGTAACTTCCGAGTAATTCCAGCTGGGAGAATGTCCAATACAACAGAAGAATGATCCCTCTGAGTGCTGTTTTTGGTCGGCACGTCGGGACCAACGGGGGAAATCACACATATCACTGTGTAACAAGACCTGACACTTTTAGAGGCCTCCTTTGAAGAACAGGGCTATATTCAGTTCAGCTCCAGTGCGGCTGCACCTTCCCGCACGCTTTTTACGCTGCCCGTTCGACTGCCGTGAATGACACCCACTGCCGAGGAATCAATACCCTTCATTGTCTATGAGCTAACCAGTTTCAGTATCTACGTTACCTCTAGTCTGAGATAATGCTGATGTTCATTACTTCTCTTACACTGTAATTGCAACTCTGTAATTATAACATTTCTCGATGCAAATCACCTTCTATGCAAAACACTGTATTTTGCCAGAGGGTATGTCCAGCATGTCCAGTCTTGTTATATATGGAGGGTAAAGGTATTTTTAGAGCTGGCTCGTTCTTCTCCACAACCCAGCGCCCTTAAAAGACCTCAAAAGACCTTAGCATTAACATTCCTGTATTTGCATGATACTACAAATAAATTTACTAATAAAGAGTGAAAGCTGAGTAACAGTAAATGGTTGTTATATAGCGTAAAGTCTTTAGAGGTTGAACTGTCTTTCGAAGATGTTTGACCTCGTTTACTCCTGCTCGCCTTGCTGACTCTAACTCCCCACATTTGTTTTTATGTCTTTTGGGCACTGACGTGAAATTCTCCACGTTTGGCGTGTCCCAGACTTGTTCCGGCAAGTGGCTTCCCCGGAGGGATCCTGTGACCAAAGGCAGCTGGGAATGCTGCTGCAGGACGTCATCCAGATCCCGCGGCAGCTGGGAGAGGTGGCGGCTTTCGGGGGGAGCAACATCGCGCCCAGTGTCCGCAGCTGTTTCCAGCACGTACGCCTACCGAGCCCACGCTAGCCAAGCACAAACGGACGCCAGACTTGGCCGGGGCACTTACGAGAAACCCCCAAATGACGTAGTACAAACGTTGGGACATAATTTGAATTTAGCTCAAAGGGGAACAATTCCATGTAGCAAAGTATGTGATTAAAGTACGGATATGAAAATCTCATAGTACTGATCATAGTCATGTTTTTCTGGTCAATATATATGGAGGCCGGAGAGAGCATTTATAAACCAGACAGATCCTCCATCTAGTCCTTGACCACAGGTGGTTTTCACTTACTCTGTTTGCGCACGTCGTATGGGAGTACGTATCATTTAATGTACCATGTAATGAAGAGATTGTGCATTTGGCCCAGTGATTTATTATCCTGGTGTAATTGATTCACTACTGTGTAATTGCACGAGTGTCAGCCTGCCACGTAAGCAGCCGGACTTGAAGTCAGAAGGTCTCCACGTTGTTCTACTGTACAGAAGCAATTCTACACGCAAGATGTTAAACAGAGATGTCCTTGCCCGGCTCAGTTTGAGGAATCCTACCCTGTTTTCACACTAGTTAATATCTCCAACTTAATCGCCATGGGTGGAGGTGAGGTAGTATCTTCTTGGGACGAAAGAGGCAAGCTTTAGGTGTGTTTTTTGTCCCCTCTAGGGGGATGTTTGTAGCGTGAATGAGAATTGACGCTGTTGGTCTTCTGTTGAAGTTGCCAGGCTCGCCATTAATAATTATTGGGTCTGGAACATAATTACTTCAACTGGGATCCCATGACATGCAACCCTTCTCACCTGGGCTCTCTACAGCCCCCCGTTCCAGACAGCTGCTGTTTCTCTGTCCACATGACAAACAGAGATAGATCGAGTGTGTGTTTCTCCACCCTTGCAGGTGAAAGGAGACATGGGAATCAAACCCGCTCAGTTTGTGGAATGGATGCGCCTGGAACCACAGTCCATGGTGTGGTTACCGGTCCTCCATCGCGTGGCGGCCGCTGAGACGGCCAAACACCAGGCCAAATGTAACATCTGTAAGGAGTTTCCCATTGTGGGCCTCAGGTACACATCCGGGATGATCAGCACCCCCTAGGGGTCAGCCTGATGAAAGAGCCGTGCCTTCTGCTGCGTCCATCAAGAATGTGAAAACTGTGGGGGCTGCTGGGAAAGGGGAAGGGGGTAGTGACTTGTGGGAAAAATAGGAGTTCAAATTCGCCCAGTACTCTCCCCATGTTAATTATACCATGCTAAACATTCAATGCAAATATTTTTACCTTTTATTTTTGCCGTAAGAACTGTTTAAAATTTATTCAGAAGTCACAAAATTATGGGTCTAACTAAAATACTTTTGTTAATTGTCTTCTGTTAAATAATCATATAATCATAATAGAAGCATGATGATTATGACTGTGGTCTGCTAAGCTCTCTAAAGCTCCCTCTCCTACAGTGGGAACAGTACAGAAATTCGGGATCTGCTATGACTTTTTTTGTATGCAAAATTGACATTTTCTTGCGTAAAGCACAAAACCTGAATTTGTGCCCTATCTGCACAGGTACCGCAGCCTCAAGCACTTCAATTATGACGTGTGTCAGAGCTGCTTCTTCTCTGGCCGGACTGCCAAGGGCCATAAGCTAAACTACCCCATGGTAGAGTACTGCACCCCTGTGAGTCCTCCGCGGAGCTTCCATCAACCCCCATCGTCCACGTGATTCTCTACTTAAGGACCTGTTACAAAAGTCTAAAGATGGTGCCAAAGAATACAGACAGTGCAAAAAGCAACACAAAACTGGAAAATATGTATGCAGTGGCTCTTAAATCACAGAAACAAATGTGTAAGGCACTAAAACAGAAACGTCTCTGAGATTTAAAATTTCAACACCCTGTTTCAAATCCTGTATCCTTATCTAGTACCATTAGCTATTAGACTTTACCAGTGCCCCTAATTCCCTGGGCACTGCTATGGGTGGGTACCTGATACAGCTAGCTTGCTCACATCTACAGGCGTGAGAAGAATTTCCCCACATGGATCCATAAAAACATCTATTATTATTATTACCACTATTAATAATCCATCTTTTGTCCAGAACCGCTTATCCAGTGCATGGTCATGACTATGGATTATGCCAGGAAGTACAAGGCACAAGGCAGAGATCATTCTGGATATGAAACCAGTGCACTGCATGATGATGATGATGATGATCATGATGAAGAATTCAAGAACTTTTTTTTAGCATTTATCTATTTGTTCTGAAATTAGTTTTTTTTCCCCCACTGATAAACCCATTTCACATTTTCAGTATCATGATAAAACAGACCAGTAGACTGAATCAAGCTTAAGTTTTGTGAAGAAAGAAATGTCTTCCTTCCAGTACGATGACACTCCGTGTCACAGAGTGTGAGCAAAGAAAGGTATCTCTGAAGATACAAAGATTGATTCGCTTTGCTTACACAGTGTGGTTATTGTAATTTGTCTTATGAGGTCATACTGTAGCTTCAGAGGTGATGAAGCAATTTCAGGCAAGGTCGAAACACAAATATCAATATTTGTGTTGCTGGCCCACTGCTACATTATTAACATTTAATTTTCTGAGGCAGTCCAGAATGTAACAGGAAGAGAGCTAAGCTACAATAAAATAAATTTATTAAAAATAAAAGAAAAATAGAAAGGGGCGATATTAAACTGGTAGCAAAATGGCAGCATTGCATGTGAGTTTTGCTTCTTGTGAATTATCCTTGTTTTTAATTAATGGAAAGAGTCTGTTGGAAAATGGCCTGTTTACCTTTCAGACGACCTCTGGGGAGGACATGCGCGATTTCACCACCGTGCTGAAAAATAAGTTTCGATCGAAGAAGTACTTCGCCAAACATCCCCGCCTGGGGTACCTACCAGTGCAGACGGTCCTGGAGGAGGACGCCATGGAGACGTGAGTAAAGGAAACATCTGGACAGCATTTGCTTAGTCCCCTTTTGACTTTTCATGATATGTTTGCTGATCATTCGACTTTGTAAACCTCAGTGGTATTTAATGATTTTTTTCAGCTAAGTGTCCTTGTAAAAAATCCCTCAGGCCTCGCGACTAGACAGGCAGGAAACAGAACAAGGTGATACAGACACTGGGAAGCAGGAAAGGCATTGTTTCGGGAAAGGGCTGTCCCTTTTCAGAGTTTAAGGGGGCTGGCCAGGGATGGGATCAAAAATTAATAGGAAAAAAAAAATCAATTTACCTGCCTTCCTTCCTTCAACACACAAGTAGCCCTTGGCCACTCAACTAGTATCTATTAGTCCCAGTTAATACTTGGATGACTGTTTCTACAGTATTCTCAGGAACCATTGGGAGCAGGTCCATTGCAAGTTACCCACATATGCTAAACTAAGTGTGACAAGAGGGACTAGTTCACCTAAATCGTGTGCCTTTAGGATAGTATCCCTCATCCCATTCCTCGGGGACCACAAGACAGTCGACATTTTTGCTCCCTCCCTGCTTCCAGCACACTTACTTTAGGTATTTGATGCTCTTGATTGTTTTTTTCTCAGGGGTGCTGGTAGCTGACAGGGAGCAAGAATATGGACTGTTTATGGCTTCCTGAGGACTGGATTGAGAAACACTGCTTTAGGGCAGAGAAGGAAAGCGAGGAACTAACAGGGAATACAGGATTGTGGGGAGGATGCGAGGAGGATCCAGGGTGTATCTGGGGAGGATGCGAGGAGGATCCAGGGTGTTTCTGGGGAGGATGTGAGGAGGATCCAGGGTGTTTCTGGGGAGGATGCGAGGAGGATCCAGGGTGTATCTGGGGAGGATGCGAGGAGGATCCAGGGTGTATCCGGAGAGGATGCGAGGAGGATTCAGGATGTATCTGGGGAGGATGTGTGGAGGATTCGGGGAGGATCTGGGGAGGATCCAGAGTGTATCCGGAGAGGATGTGAGGAGGATTCGGGGTGTATCTGGGGAAAATGCGAGGAGGATCCAGGGTGTATCCGGAGAGGATGTGAGGAGGATTCAGGGTGTATCTGGGGAGGATGCGAGGAGGATCCAGGGTGTATCCGGAGAGGATATGAGGAGGATCCAGGGTGTATCTGGGGAGGATGCGAGGAGGATCCAGGGTGTATCTGGGGAGGATGCGAGGAGGATCCAGGGTGTTTCTGGGGAGGATGTGAGGAGGATCCAGGGTGTTTCTGGGGAGGATGCGAGGAGGATCCAGGGTGTATCTGGGGAGGATGCGAGGAGGATCCAGGGTGTATCCGGAGAGGATGCGAGGAGGATTCAGGATGTATCTGGGGAGGATGTGTGGAGGATTCGGGGAGGATCTGGGGAGGATCCAGAGTGTATCCGGAGAGGATGTGAGGAGGATTCGGGGTGTATCTGGGGAGAATGCGAGGAGGATCCAGAGTGTATCCGGAGAGGATGTGAGGAGGATTCAGGGTGTATCTGGGGAGGATGCGAGGAGGATCCAGGGTCTGGGGAGGATGCGAGGAGGATCCAGGGTGTATCCGGGGAGGATGCGAGGAGGATCCAGGGTGTTTCTGGGGAGGATGCGAGGAGGATCCAGGGTGTATCTGGGGAGGATGTGAGGAGGATTCAGAGTGTATCTGGGGAGGATATGAGGAGGATCCAGGGTGTATCTGGGGAGGATGCGAGGAGGATACAGAGTGTATCCGAGGAGGATAGGGGGAGGATCTAGGCTGTAAGGTATTTTCTGCTCTGAGCCCCAGAGGTTTCGGGCCCTAATATCATGCCCCGTATGGCCTAATGATTTTATATATCACGTAAATAAAAATACATACAGTTGCGAATCCTCTGCGGTCACATGGGACAAATGTAATATACAACTAAAGATACAACAGGGAGAAACAACTCTTCCGGGCTTTTCTTTTGGACTCAGCTTTACATCTCTGTCTCGTTAGAGTGGTTCCCTGCCAGCTACAGGTGCAGTCTGTGCTGGTAAGAGATACCTTCTATGTTTGAATGCTAGAATGGCACAATTTCCTATGCAACTTTTTAAAAAATTTATATTTAAACTGGCAGCAACATTGTTTTTTATATTTCAGCTGGGATTTTGCAGCTACAGATCCATTGAACAGTATAGGCAGTCGACAGAAAAGTATTTTAAATTGACAGCTGACACAATGTGGGAAATATTCAAGCTTCCCCATTGGCCTTTATTGCTTAGCTGCTTACGTCACACACTGGTTGTGGGGCATCTCACGTAGCTGTGCCCTGTGTTTGCATGGGGTTTTCCTGATTTTAAAAAAGCTTAAAAATTCTTCAGAGGGAGAATTTTTTTTTTTTTAGCTAAACTGAAAAAACGAAAAGACCTGCAATAGGGATTGATTGATCATAGCTTCCCCCCCCCATTTCAGAAACAAGCTATCTGTCTTGCTGTTAACCTGCTATGGTTACGAGATTTATTGCATCCATTTATATAAGCGGCCATTGGCGTAATGAGCTTTAAGATGGATTACTCGATGCTTCAAACCTGTCTGTGTTTCCGATGCTTCTTGTCCGCACTCCTCTCAATCTGTCAGAGCTACAAAAGCTACAAATAAAAAAAAAGCTACAAAACCTTTAATTGCTTTTATATATAAATAAATAAACTGCATCAATGGTTTTGTACAAGTTACTATTTCCCTTTTAACAATCATCTGTTCGATAGGTGGAAAATAAATGCTATTTTTTTTTTTTTAAATCATCCTTCAATTATGGTATTAAATTCGCAGTTCAGTGTAAAGGGGTTCAAATGATTTTATTGAATGAGCTGTTTTGCTGGGACATTTTGACACCCAACAATATAATAGTTCTGTGGAGTAGCAGTTTAGTAGCTTCTAACTGGGGGTCAATGCCTGTTTTCTGGATAGACCAATATTTTGTACATTGGGAAATAAAGTGATGGAAAGAAACATCGAACAAAGTGTAAAAATCCTAAATGCAGGTTTTGTTGCAGCTTTGCATTTCTGAATACATGGGGCAGTGTACTTAAAGTACTCTACTGAAGCAAACAATCCTCAGATATTAAGGTTGTTAATTGTTATAGAAAAGCTACTTTGTCGTCCCAAAGGAGCAGGATTTGAGACTTCTGAATGAAATGTAATTTATTTAATGGTTCTCAGAGGATTTTAGGTAACGAGCGTCATATCCAGCTGGAAATGAGAATCTCGAGCCATCGGCGACCATGGGCTGGGGGGTGGCAACACTATTGCCTCCCAAAATTTGTTCCTATACCAGGAGCTAAACATCACTGGATAAATTATTAATCACAAGGCAGGGGCTGCAGCACTGGGCGAAACCACATCGATTTACATCTTAGCGGAGCCAAGGCAGTTTATCTCCTAGTGGACATGCGCAGCGGGGCCTGTCGCTGGCAGCGCAGACTGGATCACCGTGAGTGCCCCCCTCCCAGCCCGGCCCCGCGGTTCTCCATATGGAGGCTACTCCATGCCATCTGGCAGCTTGACAGGACGCGACAGTTTGGCGTCATGTCATAACCGGGAAGTAATTAAATATGGAGGCCCGTATGGGCCTGTGATTCTCTATACGGTGCTGGGAAACAGGCAGTGAGGACCAGCAGGACCCTCTGCATCAGCAGGAAGCAGACTCTGAAGGTCTCTCAGGTGGTCTCCAATTGGCCCCCTATAAATTTAACCCAAACATTTTCATTATGCTGATTACTAGCTCAAGCAAGTGTTGGCAGTAAGTTCCAACACACAACAGCCACAGGGGGCAGTGTTGTCATTAAGTTTCTTAGATAATACTTTTTTCTATCTATCTATCTATCTATCTATCTATCTATCTATCTATCTATCTATCTATCTATCTATCATTATAATCATTATACACTTATTTGTTTGTTCATTTGGTAATGCTTTACATTAACTGTACCTTCATAATTTCTTTATAATGCATTTGTAGCAAACATGAATGTTGTATGAGTGCATTATGAAGGCGCACTGGATGTTCTATGAATGCATTATAAAGGCATTATGAAGGTGCAGTTCATGTAAAGCATATTTTTACTGATGCAATTCAGCACAAGTGACTCAGCAGCACAATAACCAAGTAAGTCCATGTAACAGTTATATGTCCCAGGGCACTAGATTATTAAGTATTATTTTATTGTTATTACTTTATTAAATGTTTTATAAATAAATGTTATTGCTAGGAGAGAATGCTAACAAGCACTATGAGACTTATAGATACTATTATCAAGCTACACTGGGCTAGAAATTGCCGGCAAAGTTTCATGACATGCAAAACAAGATTAAAGCCACTAGATGTTAGTCTGACGGCACCTATGTGAATCGATATAATCAAGAACAAGCTGCAACAAGCATGACCAAGTCTGGCTGCAGCTGAACAAAAGACCAATTAAAAAGCACTCATTGCCTTTTTAAAATGCTCTTTATTTCCGCTGATTACCTTGCTTAAGAGGTACCCACAGCTCAGTGTGGAAACACAGATTGTTTGCTCTGATTCGATACTTCTGGCACTTTTCCACTGCCAGTGCAGGACCGAGCCGTACTGTACCGCGACTGACGGTTTTCCATGCAAGCTGTACTCAAGCCAATCACTGCACTGACAGATTGGTTGAAATGCATGGAGATGCCGATGTTCTGTGTCAAAATCCTTGAATTATATGAAGGAATAGGAAGGACATATTCTATATATATCATAAATTTTTATTAATATTGCACATATATTATACATATATTAATATTGCGATATATTGATGCATTCCTGATAACTCTGATCTTGAACATTTCCAATCACCTACTTAAAAAAGTTCTATAGAACAGCTGAACAGGATGGATTCATAATGCAAATTTACACAAGCAAATGTTAATTCCACTAGCGTTTGATGCTGAGATAACATGCGATTCTCACAGACTTGCTAGTGGAAATTAGCACTTAATAAATCATGGGCTGTGTCTGAATTCAGGTGCTGTATCTTTCTAAGGCTGCATTCAAAGACTGAATGTGTCACAGCGGAGCGACAAGGCCGTCCCGTTCTTCAGACCCAGCCTAGAAATGCGGTATTCTTTAGTTGAGAGCCCAGGAGTCATTGTGTGAACCTTCGAGGAACACAGCCTACAAAGGCTGCACAGACCATGTCCTTCGAAGGATGCAGCCGCTGAATTCGGACACTGTCATGATGTACACCATGTGAACAGTAAAGGAACTCTTCGGTTATATGTCATTGTCGCTCTCCAAACCCGGCCACGCCTTTACCAAGCAGATCCTTCTGCAGTGGAAAACCGAAGCAAGCTGGAACCATGCTGTAGCCTTCATGGTACGGCTCAGATATAGCTCAGTTCCTGTAAGCCAGTGGAAACACGCCAGAATGGCTGAATTCCTTCTCGAAGGCTATTGACATTGACTTCTCTGTTCTTTCTCTGTTCTCCCCCCCCCCTCCCCTCCAACCTATTTCCCTTGCAGCCCGGTCACACTCCTGAGCATGTGCCCCGAGCACTACGAGTGAGTATCGTGCACCATGCAATCTCACCTTTAACGCCACCCCCCCCCCCAAATCAACCTAAAACACTGTCTCTGAACTGCATCAGCACCCCCGTCTTGGGGATCCTTTGACGTTTCCACAGATGCTCCCCCCATGCCAGCCACACACACCCTCAATTCCATTAACACAAAAGAGGCTGCTTCCCTGTTAAAAGCCAAAGCTCATTAATATCCGGGCAGTATTCATTAATCAGTGCTCATTACAATTATAACTGTTAAGAGCAGCAGTAATTAGGAATCACCGAAGGATGAAAATACGATACAATATAAAATGATAAAATTGTCAGTTTCTTGATTTAATCATGAGACTTGATAATCAGAGGATAGTTTACTATTATTTGGAGGGATATATTGTTATATTTTCTTCAAATTATTTCAAGAAAATGTAAAAGAACACACAGCCAGCCATAAAAGTGAATTGTTTTTTCAATCATAAGGAATCAGTCAGTCAATCAATGGTCTGTTTGCTCTGCCATTTAAATGGATGAAAATAAAATGGTAGTAAACTGTTTTTGATTACCCCCTTAGCCAATATATCAGCAGTATCTGAAGCAACTGGCTGAGAAATTCATCATGGAAAAAAAAGAACTTTATAAATTATATCTTAATACGGTGCTAAATACTCTGTCTAGGAAACTGCTTTCCACTGCTACTTTTCTCCACACTTTTAGACGTAATGGGGTCACCAAAGGGTTACGTTTAAAAAAAACACATCAAGACAAGCTGAATGTTTCACATTCGACTGCATTTTTTTTTCTCCTTGTGGGAGAGGAAGGCGCTCAGTTTCATATCACAAGATGACCTCTCCATTATCCGGCATGAACTTATCCAACTGTGGAATGCTGCTGAAATTAAGGGATGCAGTATCTCCGACAGGGGTTGTCTGAGGCCTTGTAATACAGCCTCAGGCTGATTCGCAGCAGTGTGTATTTTAATATTTTTGAAGTCGGCCTTCTTCCATCATTGAAGCGATTCCTGCTGTATCGCCTGTTTCAGGCTGTCACGCGTGGAGATGGCGGACGCAGCCTGGCCGGCGGAAAGCAACTCGACAGCAGGGAGCATGTAAGTCGCATTGCTGGAGGCCGCTAAACTGGGAAAACAAGCTGGAGGAGCCTCGATTTCACTCCTTTCTCGACATCTTTAAAAAGGTGTGACAACTGTATTGGGCGTCAGTGCTGAGAAATATACACTTTTAGCACAATCACTGCAGTTTTTTGGAAGCTGGAGGAGGTGAAAACTGAGGGAGGAAGAAATGAAAACGGGAATCAGTGGTAGAAGTATGAAACTAAGTAAACGAAGAGTTATTGGATGAGGGCATTGTAAGTACATTAGAATGTGCTTCTCAGATATCCTGTCATGCTCTGTTTTTTTTATGGATATACATACACAGGTGACAGCGATGCTTGGGGTCTGAGCACAGGGTCAGTTTTCCATCCAGTGTCCCTGCAGCATTTTCTGGGGGGGGGGGTGGTTGACGGCCTTCCTCAAGTGCCCAGATATGGCTGCTCTGCTCAGTGCAAAATTCCAGCCGCCAACTGGAATGATCACGGCAGAGCAGAGACACACATTGTCATTGTTGACCTACCAGGAATTTCGCAGGATTACTTATTTTCATGTGCTTCTGCAATATTCTGTCTGCTCAGGATAGGATTTTGTTTTTGATGATAGGTGTTACTTTTATTTTTGCCATATTCATAATTCTAACTCTGAGGCTATTTCCCAAACAATTTAGATGATTAAAAAAAACTAAATTATGCATTTTTCTTCTTTTATATGCTGGTTTGTATGGCTTTTTAACAGATTGATAGAAGCATGTACATAATTATATTTTATATAGTTTATTGTGTATAGTTTATAAGTCAGCCAGTAAGTGCATGCAAGGCCTGTCGTTTTTATGCATTGTGGCAGGTTATACTCTACATCACATAGGGTGGCGGGAGGAGGTTATACTCTACATCACATAGGGTGGCGGGAGGAGGTTATACTCTACATCACATAGGGTGGTGGGAGGAGGTTATACTCTACATCACATAGGGTGGCGGGAGGAGGTTATACTCTACATCACATAGGGTGGCGGGAGGGGAATGATGATGTGCTGCCTTCATTATCGTGGATTAGCTTTTCCAGACACCAGGGATGACGGAGGAACAGAATTAGCTACCATAATGCAAATAAAATATCACACGATCGCATTGCTTGTATTGTGCAGCGAGGGTGCCGCTGACTTGGTTAATTCGCTGTGGAGCAATCATCATATTCCATAGAGCGATCGCGAATTCCCGTCAGCGAGGGAACGATTTGGTGCCACCAGGAGATCTTTCAAGCCGCCAAACTGCAGCCATAAATCTCGGCTGGGCTGTGGCTTTAGCCTCCGACAAATCAAATTTCCATTTCCCGCAACGGGACTGATTAAAATTCAGGCTTTTAGTGATACATTGTGCACATTGACATTGTTTGAAACGGCTCCCGTCATTCCGTTCGCCCGTTCCTCACACCTCCCGATCGCCCAAGTAATGAGATAATTTAATAACTTTAAGTACATCCTGTCACCAGTGCATCTAAAACAGCAAATGATAAAGGAAAATCAGGCGTTCATGTATATATTCATGTCTGAGGTCTGTACTTAAATTCGAGACCATCGATGATATAAACTCCTCAACCTTAGAAATCCTATAATGGAGAACAAGAACTTGTGATCCCTGTTGAAGGATTCTGCCCTTTATCAAAGGGGCCCTTAATTATGCAGGCAATGCAGCCCTGGGTTAGAAGGCATTGTTATGCAGCCTTATCTTTGACATAAGTGGCTTGACGTTACTGGACCCACTTTTAATTACTACAGCTGTTGTAATGCCCTTCAAGTCAATCACACGGCAGATGGAATTTTTTGCAAATGAGAATCTTAATGTGAGGCTCCCAACCCATTCAGATGTTCACACAACCCCTAAGGCGGGGGGGCCACTCCAGCGCAAATCTCCTGCTGCCTAAACAGCGCTTCCTAAACTTATACAAACCAATTACATCAGATTTATGCAATAGGTTTGTATAATGATTATAAATATGATTATTTTGTGGGTATAGAGCTATTGTTATAATTACGGGACATATTGTAGTAAGGCATACTCAGCGCTATTTATGTTTGAAAACCTGTTAATTTTAATATTTCACCTTTTGCATAATTTTGCTATAAATGTTAAACTTCCATGTGTATAAAGGATTTCATGAGCGAATAAGAGCTAATTAGAATGTTTTTGCAGAACAAAATGGGGAAAAAAGTCTGTACAATAAGATCAGCAGCAATTGAAGCTGTTTTTTCTGCATCAGTCAGCTGTGTGAATTTCAATGTTTAAGCCATTGATTGTCAGGGTCGGTCCCTGTTGTCTCAGTCTGTGTTCCTTCCCCATTTGACCAGCAGGTGTTGCTGGTCATCCCGTCCTTCATGTTAGTCTTTGTTTTCTGCTTGTTCTCTGTTGGCCTCATGGCTCAATACGTTGCCAGTTGCCTGTGTTCTCTTCTGTCCTGTGTTTGAATCCCACCTCCTCTGCTTTTGTACTTTGGCTCACTAGTGTTCCATTTGAGCTTTTCTAGTTCTTGTGTCTGATTTTGTAGTTGGTTTTGGTTTTGTCCCTTGTGCCCTTGCTTGTGTTTATTTCTGTCTGTATTCACCAGTGTTAGTTTCTGTTTCCCTGTTCAGTTCTGTGACTTTATTAGTTTTACCTGTTGCCCGTTCCTGTTCCTGCCCTTGTGTGTTTTCCTGATTGCTCATTGTCCTGCACCTTCCCCTATTGGTTAATTGTCTGTTCACTCCTGCCTGTCATTACCTTGTTCAGTTTTGTCCTGCCTGAGTTTAGTCCCCAGTGGTTCATTGTCTGTGATAGTTGGATGTCAGTTAAGTTTTGAATATTCCGTTTGTAGTCTGCCTGTCTTGGCCCCATTTGTGAATTTAGTCTTTGTTAATCCCTTTTAGTTTTTGACCCCTCGTGGTCTTTTGATTTTGTTGTGCTTCTTTGTTTTTTTAATAAACCCCGTTTTTCGTGTTCCTGGAGCTTAGGAATTACCTTTTTCTGCACCATGCCATGCTCTCGCGCCCGAGCCGCCCGGATCCGTGACAATTGATATTTTGGTGATAGATGTTAAAAGTCTTTGCTCCTCTACCTGTTTGCCCTCCTCTGTCCTTCCAGCATGGAGGATAACCACGCCCACATCTCCTACCTGCTCTCTGGGGGGCCGGAGTTGCACCTCTGCCACCCAGAAAGCCCCGGCCACGTTTGGGATACGACGGATGGAGATGGACAGGTCGGGATGGAGGACACCATCGCCCAGATAGAGCATGAGCAGAGGTAACTCCCACACGCTGTCAATTAACAATAGTCCTGCTTCTTCATCGTCACCATGTGAGTCACCTATACTGTAAATGAGAAAAAGTAACCAGCTTAGGGGCATATACAGGGTGGGGCTACAGAGGCACTGTTTCCAGCTGAAATCTGATTGGTCCCCAGAATGGCCCCTCCCCTGTCACTCACTGAAATAAAACATTTCATTGGCTCCTCTTTTGTACCCACCTTAAATCATAGAATCACCCCAGAACAGGGTCACTATTGGATAGTACTGTATAGCATAAACTAGACAGGACTAAATATAACTCTCCATTCCTTATTCATACATTTTCCATAACCACTTATACAGCTTTGTAATGACTAAAGTACCTATAACGCATAAATAATAGTCATATATACTCATCTGTGCTCTGTGTGTGGAGTTTGCTTGTTCTCTCTCTCAAGCTGGTTTCCTCTGGCTGTCCAAAGACTGTACTTAGGCAAACTGTGGCTAGTATATGTGAGTGTTTCTGTCTGTGTGCCCGTGATGGACTGGCGCCCCATCCAGGGTGAACCCCTGCTTACCTCCCAGACCCATTCCAAGATAAGCATTTGGATAATGGATGGATAACAATGCATGTTTTCGGACGTCGTCTCGGTGTCCTTTATTCCATACTTATTTCCTTTTATACTCAGTTTGCTAAGTCATCCTGCGTGTGTCTAGGAGAACTGAGGCCCCTTCCTTTGATGCAGTCTGACAGCTATTTGTCAGATGGCGCCACACGAAACTGCCAGAGGCGATTAGAGCAGGGAATCATTTTTCAATCTGGGCCTCCCAACTATGTGCTGGGGACAATTGCTCGTGAAGCAGGTATCCTTGCTAATGTGAGCCCCCCCCCCGTCGCTTGATGTACCAACATCAGCTTATGCCCTAATTACACAATCAGCTACTTCTGTTTGGCACATCATGAAATGCGCATAAACCCCCCCCACGGGGACCCCCCCTAGCCGTCCCACATATTTGTTATGTTCCACCACGCACAGACCAGATTCAAGTAATTAGGTAAACATTAAGACCTTTATTGTTTGAATCAGGTGTGCTGGTTTTGGAATGACTGGAGGGGGTCCTTCAGGGGGGTTCCAGAGGAAACAATCACATGCACAAAGAGTTTCTCGCGTGTTTATGTCTGTCTGGCAGCACCTTGCATGCAGACTACAGCGACCTGAAAGCGTCGCACTCCGAGAGGGACCGATCCAGCCCCTCAGAGTGTGAAGCGTCAGATTGTGAATGCAGAGAGGAGGCGGAGGAGACGAATGAGGACTGCCAGGTGAAAGACGAGCTCCCGCCGAGGCACAAGAGCCTTCTGGAGGAACGGGTTCAGGCCTTTGAGCTCCACAACAGGCAGACGGAGGCCCAGCTTCGGTGGCTGAGGAAGCTTCTGCATCAGGTGAGCCGTGCCTTGGCATATAGCCACAGCATTTAGACAAGGTCATATACTCAATATAATTTTAATGCCATTTTCGCAAATTAGCTACAATGAAATATGTAGCTAGTGATACATATAAGTAGGAATCTTTGATTTTGTTACTTTTTCAATTAGTTTTGGGTTTTCAGTGGTATTCAGTACTGGGTACTCTTCTCGTTTACTTATGTATTTGTGTATGTGTGTGTGTGTGTGTGTGTGTGTGTGTGTGTGGTACTATTAGGAATACCGAAGAATAATTCTCCTTTTCCTTGCAGCCCAGGACAGTCACTGGGGTGAAAAGCGTCTCTTTATCCCCCGTACATCAGAACGTCCTCGTCCGACATTCGGTCACAGAAGGGGCCGGAATTCTGTTTGACCCCGCAGGTGAGAAGCAGGCACACGACGGAAGGACTGACACTCACGTTCAAATAAGCGATTCCGCTGAGTCAGATCCGTACACCGGTAACCTCATCTCCGTCATCTCCAGCAATCCACGGCGAGCTCCGCGCTCCCGTCTCACCGTTTAGTGGCCTTTGGCTACGGGCGTGTCGGTAATGCAGGACAGCGTCTCTCCTGAGTGATGTTTGTGTGGAACAGGCTATCCTGGATGACTTACTCGATTTTGTTAAAACACTTGATGACTCCATCCACGGCCTCATAATGACATGGCTCTAGACACTCATCTTAACCTTTAAATGGCTTTGTCCTTTGAATTTTTCCCAAGCTCTGTCTTCATGGCCATGTGAGATACCCATCAGTTCTTCTCAAACTGAGAAGCGGGAATGTCCTCTCAGCTGCAGTGGCGAGGCCGACGTAACACGCAGCCCCACCCCCCCCCGCCGCAACACTGCTGTAATGAGACTGTAGCGACGACGTCACCTTGGAAAGAGATGTCAGCTATAGCAATGCCGATAATAAGGAAACTTAGCAGATATCAGTTTAAAAATCCGCATTGAAATAAATTTTCGGCCACCCATCCATTTTCTAACCACTTATACAGGATCACAGTGATCCTGGTTCTTGTCCCATTGGCAGGGGCCCCTTGGACAGCATAAAAGAATAGGCAGGCATTACCACTAAGATAAAGCTACTGTGTTCTGTTTACAATTGTTAACTGGTCTGTGTCCGTCTTTTCAGAGGACCTGTTAGGCCGTGTACACAATACCGATGTAGCCAGTGTTGAGGACATCTCAGAGGCTTTCCCTGCATCCATCTGTAAGCATCCCCTCTCTCTTCTTCCTCCACTTGTTCCTTTCATATAATGTTTCCATACTTGATTTTTCCACTTGCAATTTCTTGAAAGTCTGAGCAAATATCATTACTCGTTTAACTTTAGCATTGCTTAGACCTGTACTATACACTGTGGGTGTATGCATGTTAGCCCGTGTGTGGTATTTGTTTTATTATTACTGCTTTTATAATCATTCTACAAAGGTTTGTGAACATATATGTATATGTCATGTATTTATGTCCATTTATAAGTGTTTATCGATCTCATTTTCCATAGCTGAGTCCGTTTGATGCAGTTTGTCTTTTTTCGAGATTGTTTTCACGGGAAAGGTAATGTGTCAGACAGTTTGTCTGAGTGCTGACGGAGGAAGGCTTCCTCACACTTGTGATGAATTACTCCGGGTAGCTAACCTCTCTGTCTGGAGTTCTGCCGTTCGCCGTGATGCCCCAGTCCGCAGCACTTGATTTATTGGCCAGGAAGGGATCACGGCACGGACGCCGCACAGAAACCGGGACTAATGAGCACTTGTGTAGATATATCATCTCCATCATTAGCTGGTTTCCAGGCGAGCCACGTCATTCTGGATGGAGGCTTGACGGCTTTGTTTACGGGCTGTGTCAGAACTGAAGGAGATGGGCGCTCCTGAGCGATTTAGCTGGAGTGGTACGGGTCATACTGGATGTCTGATTCGATTTGTTAAATTCACCTCAGCTGCATGACCGGGAAGGTACATTCTCTTATATCATAGTTTGATTAATGCCTTGTGTATCTTTGTCGTGGTACTCAAGTCGTGCAACACTGTAGGTAAGATGCTAGAATCGTTAATTAATCGGGATAATCCATTTTAGCAAATAGCTGAATGCGAAGGCACTTTGTTTTAGAATTTCTCTTAATTAAAATCGACTCTAAACGGATCAGGTCTGTAGTCCTGTACGCCTCATTGTATAACTGAGTACAGAAAATCAAAGTAGTCTCACAAATGAAAGCGGGAAACGTAAGGTACAGCCTGGAAGCGTTTTTGCTCACATGTCGTTGAATGATCATATAATCGCACTCCTAAGTGGATTTTCTGAGTCTGGCTGTGGTTCTCCGAGCGACTTTGTCCTTTCGTCCTTCTCAAAACAGGAGGTTCTGTTGGATCCGGGCCATTACTTTCACTGTTGTCTGAGGTCTTTTTATGTCTCTTTGAACACCTGCATAAGAGTGATGTTAAAGCCGCAGGGAAATGGTGCACAGCCTCTCGCCCCCCCCTCCCCGAGGTGCAAATAGACGTGTTACGAGGAGACATGTGTGACTTGTGCCTCGTGTTCTCCTCGCACGTGCCGTATGTCGATATGTGACGCCTCAGCTCTTTAGAGTTAATGGGATGAAGACCCCCTCTGCCGCCTCTGTCACCACGTTGAAAGACGTTCCGGAGGACACATCACAGACACCGAGGCATGAAGATCTTGCAGCGTGCGCCTTGGCAAGTTGCCTAGCCTGTCATTGATTAATTTCGTTAAAATTTATTGTGTCCGGCAAGTAAGGGATATTTCTGGCTTTGAGCAGGTAAAAAAATGTGGAAGGCATTGTCTTACTTGGATTCCTAATTCTTCGTAAGGTTTCAATCTGCCTGAACCACGTACCCACTGCAGGTTCCTGGTGAACCTGGAGTCTGTCCCCACAAACTCAGGATGGGGACACCCAGGAGGGCGTGCAGTCTCTCATACAACAGGCAACACACAAAACATCAGTTCAGTCAGCAGTGTGTTTTTGGATTGTGGGAGGAACGTTATGCACACGGGAATGACACACACAGCTAGGGGCGTGAAACAAGCACTCAGGCTACAGTACTGCACACAGTCACACTACGAAGAGAGACACTTTTATTTAGGCAGTCCCATCCATCCATCCATCCATCCATCATACCACTTATCCTGTACAGGCAGCCTACAAGGCAGGAGAACACCCAAGATGGGACGCTAGTGTACCACAGGACAGACACACAGACACACACCCTCCCTCCCTCCATATCGTTGTGGGGACTCTCCATTCATTTCTATGGGAAAAACCCTAATCCCAACAATGACAACCTACCCAGCCCTAACATAAACCATAAGTAACCAAACAAAATAGACATGAGAGTAGTTTTAAAGAATGTTTTATAATATTTTCTGTGATTCCAGTCACAGGTTTTTATGGAATGATCCCCACAACATCAAAATAAGAGGTTTTTATCACAATACAGGGACATTTTATATATATATACAATAAAGCACAGCACACTCACATTCTGGTTCCAAAAGTTTAAATTTCACTATAAAAAGCCACTTTTTTGTATATCTGCTTTGTACAGGAAATGTAAGTGCTGTACACTAGAGAGACTCACCATGGAAAGACTGGCCCTGCTAGATGGTACATCTGCAAGAGAAGAGGGACCAGAACAGCATCATCTCGCCAAGCGGTTCCTGTCTATGCAACGTGAAACTTTCATGACTGCCGACTGCACTGAGGCTGCTTATCTGCAGCCTCTGTGTGTGGACTGATGGCTTAGAGGGTCTTTCTCAGTGTCGGGTTACTCCCATCAGGAGTGTGGTTTTGGTCTGCTGCAGAGTTCCATATGATGCCATTATTGGTAAAATGAGCCTCGATGTTACAGCCATTACCCCCCCCCCCCCCAAGATGATGATAGCCTGGGTTTGCTTATTGAATAAATCACATTGAACACCCTCTCCATTTGAGCACCGCCATGAAAAAACAATGTCACACACTCTCAAATCTTCTTTCTGTGGCTGATATGATCTCTAATCGAAATGGCTAATTTGCATCGTGATGTATATCAGTTACTTTCCGAAGCCAGTTGCGTTTTCTAATTATGCTTTCTAATTATGATATGAA
The DNA here is from genome assembly GCA_015163995.2 of Mormyrus lacerda. Lineage (NCBI taxonomy): Eukaryota > Metazoa > Chordata > Actinopteri > Osteoglossiformes > Mormyridae > Mormyrus > Mormyrus lacerda. Next base: position 17,587,895 of record JAABNX020000030.1, read on the forward strand.
TCTGAGGGGAAGAAAAGTAAAGATTAGTTCAGCTTAATCTTGGCCAGAAGTGTTTATTAGTATACCATTTAAATCCAGAGGTTGTAATCAGTTGTTTGAATCAGGTGTAATAATAAACATTTTGGGAGAAACATGAACTAACTTCTGTGTTTTCTAATCTCTACACAAGGTGTATTTTTTATGTAATAAGGGAGGGTATTATATTTCTGGTGAAAGTTTTAAAAGAAGAATCAGTCCCAATGGTGACCCATTGCTGGGAATAAAAGAGTATGTGGTACAGGGTACTCGTGGTGTAGCATACAGGGTACTCGTGGTGTAGGGTACATGTGGTTTAGGGTGCTCGTTGTATAGGGTACTCGTGGTGTAGGGTACACGTGAGAGAGGATGCAGATCCATCACAGAGCAGATGCACATACCTTCAGGGAAACTTGTAGTCACTTGTTGAGCAGAACAGTATAGCTTTGCATAAGCCATATTGTGTTTGTGCCGTTTTGTTGTACTCTGTTGTGGGAAAAAATACTGTATAGACAAATACCATCACAAAGCTCATTTTGATTTTCGGAATGGCACAAATATGATTTAAACCAGTAGCTTTAAAACAAATGGTCATTATTTTGTTCTGCTAGCTAATGAAGAGGAGATCCTCAGAAAAAAAATGAAGAACGTGTCTGTCTCAGACATCTAGCTTGTCCAGGAACACAAGAATGTTCTGTAAGCATCTGAATTCTGAGGTTTTGGAGGTGTTTCTCTGTATGGTCCTGGTACATCTGCTCTTAATGCCATTGTGTATGACTGTCTCTACATAGAGATTTGACACAATCTGAGACTTCTTCTTGTGATCATTCAGAATTATTTAGTGGGGTTTACAGTCTGTGTCAGTGTTTACATTACAGTATGAAGACACTATAGCTCAGATTACTTTCATACTACTGAGTACTTGAATATCTCGACTTGTGTTCTTGCTGAGAAATGTCAAAGTATATTTTCTTTGAGGAATATTGTGTTTGTTACATTCATATATCTTTGACTGTCGACGGTCGGGTGGTAATGAAATCTACAATGAGGCCAGACTGATTTCTGTATGTTTTGTCCCAAATAAATATTTTATGGTTTTTCTGCGTCATTTTATTTCTTGTACGTTCAGAGTAGGGATTATCAATCAACAGAACAGTAGATGAATGTGTCCGTAAGAACGCTGCTGTCAGTAAGCACGCCAATATTTTGTACCTCAGTGCTCGGTCAAAATGTGTTTTGTGGTGCTGAAATATCATTAGGCTTATTATACGTCCAGGCATCATAATCGTGCTATTGGCAGCAAGAGGGACCCTGTTGCTTTGACTCCTGTAACCGGCGCTGAAGGGTATGATTAGAAGTCTCTCATGCCCAACACTGGAGCCCCCCCTTATCTCACCAGACCCACGGAAATATCAATATATCTTTCCAGAGGTGGGGGGGTCGGGATGAGCTTATGTTCTGGCTCTTTCTGACCTCATTTGCCACTACATGTCCTGCAGACAATCTTTACCCTGACTTTCATGGGTTCAGGTTTCAGAGAATCCTTCGCTTACGGAGAATCTGGCTCCAGGAGACGTCCTTCACCACACCGGTACATGACTTCTCTGGATATTTTTAGACCCATATTAAAGGCGCTGAAGCAGGCCCCCACTCACAAGGAAGAAGCATTGTAAAAAGCAAAAGAGATGTGAGCTGTAATAGTGTGATAGATATTTACATCTTTTACAAACATGAGCTGAGACCTCAATACTGTTTGGTGTCAGTATAGTTAAGTTTCTTTTAAAATAATAATCCATGTGACCTCCTGTTGTTTCAGCAAATCATCATATTGATTCATAATGGTAATAGAATGATGAAACCAGAAATGCCGGTTTATGTTTATGTTTGATAAATATTTCATATGGTCATAAAACTGCACATAAACATTTTTCCTTGCTAACACAGCAACTGTGACAGAGTTTAAAGTTTCAGTGATTTTTAATTTTAACTTGTGGGATTTAAATGTTCTGTTTTTCGTAATATATACAGTTTCTGAAGGAAAATATTTAAAAGCAGGGTGGCCAATTTTTTTATATTATTGCTACAGAGTTTATGTTCTTCCTGCACAGAGTCAGCTATTTTAGTGGAGCTTAATGAGGACACGCTGAGAAATGGATGTGTTTGGACATATTTTATCGCTCCGTAATGGTCCTATTACCATTTTGGTTAATACCGCAAAGTATGTCTGCTGGAGACGCTCCATGTTTGTCCTCCTCACTGGAAACACGGAGGGTCCTGCCTCACACGCAGCTCAGCGGCCGCAGAGCCGCTAAACAGTCAATCTCAACTTGACGAGTCCTCCCTACTCTGCCTGTTGCAAATTTCATAGCGCGCTCAGCCGCGAGTGCCCCACTCCCTGAGGTCACCACCCCTCTCTCATCTTTCTTCTTCACAGCACCAGCAGAGGCCTCATTAAACAGAGCAGCCAGATTCCAGTACTTTTCTTCACCCTTGATTCCATTACTGTGCATTATTTATACCGAGGGTTTTTTTTTTATATTCAAAGCTTGCGCTGCCTGCCTATTTGCACAGCGACGCTTTACCTTCTGAGATTTTAAGCACAGGAATGGTCAATAAAACCAGTCCCTAAGCACTTCAGTACTGCCTTCCAGTATGACTCCCTGCGCAGCTCCTGTGGCACGTGGCCAGACGCCGTGTGCAGCCCACAGGATGAACGCTCGGCAGCAGAGTGCAGGGTTTTCTATTTATTGTCTTTCCGATACAGAGTGAGATTTTATTCTTTTATCCTGAATTATTTTTAAGAACTCCACGTTGCACAGGGGAAATCGCCGGGGTGCTTGTGTTTGCACCCTCTGCGGAGTGACACAATTGGTGTGTGGAGTTTGATATAAAAAAAAAAAATAGTTCCTACTGCTCACTACAAAGGTTGTGGATTATCTTGAACACCTGGGTCATGATTTCTGGTAAGAGACGTTGCTGCTGAATTTTTCAAATGTATATTTCTGGGGCTTTAATCACCACAGAAAAAATGCCATTCACTCCCATTATATTCGATAGAAGCCCGACCATTTATACAGCCAATATCTCAAAAACTAGGCGACTCCTAGTAGGACCACCTAGATGGACCGACAGCACTAAAGCCCCTTTAAAACATCAATTTTTCAGTTTTGGGGTGAACTGCCCATTTAAAGTTGCTGACAAGCCATTATTTTGTCATGTACAGACAACCAATGTGATAGACCGGGCTCTAAAAATCCCACTTCCTGTGTCAGGCACTTCCTGTCCAACTTGGTAAAACTTCAGTCAGCTTGTTACCGCAAGGAAACATGAGTTTGATGGGTGAGGGACCAGCTGGATGTCAAACCACGAACAGGACAGTTTACCAGGCAAGAGAATGTGTGAACAAAGGACTCAATACATAAATGTCACCATGCCAACAGACTTGTGTGCATAAAAAAAGCCTTACTACCCACAAGATCAATAGGTAACTTTCTTCAGAGCTGAAAGCAAGAATATAAATAAAACATAGTGTTTTTTATGTCTTCATCATTGAGATCCAAATAAACCACAAGACTACAGCCGTGTGAGAATGACACAAATATTGATTTTCACACAGTCTGCTCCGTCAGTTTTTATGATGGCAATTTGCATGAACTCCGGAATGTTATGAAGTGTGATCAGACAAAATGCAATTAATTGCAAAGTCTCTCTTTATCATGAAGATGAACGCAATCCCAAAAAAACCCATTTCCACTACATTTCAGCCTTACAGTAAAAGAACCTGCTGGCATCGTTTCGGCGATTCTCTCATTAACACAGGTGAGAGTGTTGATGAGGACAAGGCCGGAGATCACTCTGTCATGCTGATTGAGTTAGAATAGCAGACTGGATGCTTTAAAAGGAGGTTGAAGGTTACCTGCAGGGAAACGCATGCAGTCATCACTGCTTTGCACAAGAAGGGCTTCATAGGCCAGGATATTGCTGCTCGTAGGGCTGCACCTAAATCATCCGTTTATCAGATTATCAAGAACTTCAAGGAGAGAGGTTGAATTACTGTAATGGTGGTTTCAGGGAGCCCACGAAAGTTCAGCAAGTGCCAGGACTGTCTCCTAAAGTTGATTCAACTGCGGGATCGATGCACCACCAGTGCAGAGCTCGCTCAGGAATAGCAGCAGGCAGGTGTGAGTGCATCTGCACGCACAGAGAGGCGAAGACTTTTGGAGGATGGACCTGGTGTGAAGAAGTGCAGCAAAGAAGCCAATTTTTGTCCAGAGAAGAAAAGGTGAGCACAACCATCAGTCCTGTGTCATGCCAACAGTAAAGCCTCCTGAGACCATTCATGTGTGGGGTTGCCTTTCCAGCATGATGGAGCATCCTGTCATAAGGCAAAAGTGATAACTAAGTGGCTCGGGGAACAAAGCATTGACATTTTGAGTCGGCCCCCGGCCAGGAAACTCCCCAGATCTTAATCCCATTGAGAACTTGGAGTCAATCCTCAAGAGGGAGGTTGACAAACAAAAACCCACAAATTCTGACAAATTCCAAGCATTGATTATGCAACAATGGGCTGCCATCAGTCAGGATTTGGCCCAGAAGTTGATTGACTGCATGCCAGGGTGAATTGCCAAGGACTTGAAAAAGAATGGCCAACACTGCAAATATTGACTCTTTGCATAAACTTAATGTAATTGTCAGTAACAGCCTTGGACACTTACGAAATGCTAGTAATTATGCTTCAGTATACCATAGAAGCATCTGACAAAGAGACCTACGAACAATGAAGCAGCAGACTGTGAAAATCAAAACTTATGTCGTTCTCAAAACCTTCAGCCATTTCTGTAAGTAATCCTAGAGGCGGTGCCCTCTAGTGGACAGGTATATTCATAACAAAACACAGTTCACTGGAGGAGTTATTTTTACATAGCAATGACAAACGATTTTATTTCACACAAAGGTGAAACAACTGGTTGGTTTGGCAGTATTCCCTTTTTGCAAGTATAATAATATTGAGCTGTTATGGCTGAATCCTATTACTGTCTTCACTTCATCTCTAATTCACTTAAAAGGTTGGGTTTTGATTGCTCAGCTCCCGCCTGCGTTTGGCAGTCAGGAAGCATAATTAGCTAGAAGCCACAAAAATCTGTGTTGCAGTGACTAGTTTTAAGGAAAAGCTATAAAATTGTCCTATTTGCTGAAAGGTAAAAGCCCTCAGGTTTTGCTTTTGTGTACCTTTAGTGTAATAACTATATATATATATATATATACACACATACGCACACACATATATGTGTGAGTGTGTGTGTAACTAGTAGCCTGACATTGAGGTTACAAGACATGCTTGAAAATATAATACTAGTTGACTACAGCACGTTTAAAACAAGGATACCAGTGAACTGAATGCTGAGGCCATGACTTGAATACATGAGAGTAGTTTTATAGTCTTTTCTGTGCAGTGCCTTCATGTGCAAGGTGCCGTTCAGAAGGCACAGCCTGATCAATGCTGCCATTTCCTTAGACATCACCAAGAAACACCCCTGGTACCATGTAGACTGACCGTTACCCTCTGCAGCAAACTGAAATGAGCTTCTCTATTATCTTCATTTTAAAACCATGTAATACCTTTTTTTGACAATATAGTCAACTTTTATGAGAAACTGGCTTCGGGCTCAAACTGGGATACTGTCCTGGATAAGCAGCTACGTAAAATAGGTGGACCGGTGGGTATTAAGACAAATGACTTCAAGAAGGTTTTGCAAATAATGCATCAATCCATTCCATCTTCCAGCCACGGGGCAGAGGTATCGCCCTAGTTGGGATAACAGGGCATCCCAGGGCGTGTGCAGTACAAGCAGCTCTGAGGTGCCATTTAGCGTAACAGTATGTTTTTTGGACTGCGTGAGGCAACATGCGGAACACGGGGAGAACATGCAAACACACACACACGGCTAGGACCTGGATCGACCCGCCCTATTGGTGACATAGGCTATTGCCTAGGGCACCATTTGCAAAATTGCGAGTGAAAAAAGAAATACCTCTTTTCTATTCTGTGACATTAGAAATATGTACACTAGTAAGAGTTAATATTTCACTACTTTTTTTGTGAAACAGTCACGTGCTAGCTAGTTAGCAGCCAGGTAACCTGTGCTACTGTAATATTTTTATTATGAAATCAACTGACAAAAATGCTCTGTGAGGTTAGGCGAGGGGGGGGGGGTGAGGGGGTCAGTCAAAGAAATCTTACCTAGGGTCCCAGAGCACCCAGGGCTAAGACTTAAACTCAGGCCCTGAAGGTGTTTAGCAACAATATAATACACCTCAGTCTTTTATATGTAGTAAGTCACACATGCTCTTCTATCATAGCTAGGTGTCTACGCATTGCAGACTTAAGCCCAAGGAGAGACACTGACGATAAAATGCACATTTTTAAAACTTACTGTTCCCAGGTCATAAAGGGACACTCTGTGTGTATCACTTCCAGTAGCTGCCTCAGTCAGGGATACTCCCCCCCCCACCACCTCCACAATCACCCCGGTGACTCTCCACATAGCAACTGATTCTGGGCCAGATCCGCCTGCATCTCCTTAAATCTGGATGCCTGTGACATTGGGGCAGGAGAGTCTGCCCCAGAATCTGTCCAGAGTTCTAAATGATTACAGCTGGTCTGTAAACACTCTGCAAATTGCGGCACGCATTCGCCTGACCGTATACGTATTAGTCACTTACCAGATGCGCAGCTGATAGGCTAAGAATCTGAAGGACGATCGCCCCACATAGTGAGATGAGTCTGAACCGGATCTGTGCCGAATGTTGTTTCAGAAATCGCCGCAGATCTGTAAACTGTACCTGGCTCAGTGTCTTTTTTACATAACGAACCAATACCGGTCTGAATCCACTTTCTGAACTTGAAACAGATAAGGACCCTGTATGAGCCAGATTTATACTGAATGTTGCCAAATCTGGCCTGTATTGAGTGACTCAGTGGGCTAAGCCACTGTGCCTGTGATCAGAAGGTTGCTGGTTCAAGCCCTGGCCCCGGCAGAGAATGCTGCAGATGAGGTTGCCCTGCACTGTGACCTCAGAGCTGTGAAGGGTGACATGACGGTGGTGAAGAGAAGCATTTACATGTACTTGTGCAAACGAGGCATGTTTCTTTGTTAAATGTATCTCTTTATCTACCCCAGCTCGCTCTCTGCAGTTTGGAGGTCAGCACATAACATCAGCCAACATCCCAAGTACTGGGGGCTAAAGGTTTCGCTGAAGGGCCCACAGACAGCTTAGAGGTCACAGCTGGGGTTTGAACCAGTAACCTTCTGATCACAGGCATAGAGGCTTAGCCCACAGAGCCACTTCAACTCATTGCTGTTTTATGCTGTGTTAAGATCCACAAAATCAAAATATACACTTACGATATATCAACGAACTTAAGCCAAATAATATTATTTAATTGGGATTCTGTTCTATTTTTCACTTGATACTTTTACTTAAATTGTCAAAATATTGTACACATTAGCAGGGTTGCCAGGTCTCATGCAGCTGGCGTGACACGCTTTCAGACTCTTGATCACGCAAGAAATCTTACGGTAAATCTATATCATTCCAGGATAAACCTAACATTAGCTACATCAAAAGTACCGGCGTAGCTTGCAAAACCGACTATTTACAAGTTAATGAAACTGCTAGATACATGCAAATTCGTGTGCATGTGCGTGCAGATTGTCTCGAATTGAAAATTTCACTCCAGCCAGTTGACCAGAGTTGGCAACCCTGCGTGAGGAGATGAATCCCAGCATTCCCTCCTTTTTTATAAGAATATGCCACAGCAACTCACAATAATTCCTACATAAGAGGCTCCACAATACTATTAATACATTGCTATATCGCCATCTTATGGTGACTTTCATTTACATTAATTAAAGAAAGACGAATTACACGCACGCACAATATGTTTGTACGCATGCATAATTGTGCGTAAACGCAGTCATACGAACATTTTACGAGACGGATATTGGAAATCGAGACTTTGAGGTGTTGTTAGGTCACTATAGTACAGATGCGAAGACCGCACAACTGTAGCATTAAAGAAGAGGTCCTAACCATAAGTTTAATGGTGGCAAACAGAACGTATTTAACTATAACTCACGTTTCACAGATCTATGTATTAATGGCAATACTTTGCATTATTTTTATAAAATACTTTAAAAAACAAAGCGCTAATTAGAATAACCGTAATACTCTGAATAACGAAGAACAAACAGCAGGGATAACACTATGAGTGTTATGTTACTTGGGGATATTTGTATTAGGTGCCCCCTAGTGGCCCCTTTATAATTTGCAGCCAGTTTGGTTCATATTACTTCTTATTGGTTGTGTGTGATCACATGGGTAAGGTTATAGTTCAGACAAGACATTTTTGTAGGAAGGTTTCACACAGCAAGGCACACTGTCTAACCCTTTGCATCCACCTGTGTTGAGACCTGGAGAAGCTTTGTTTGTAAGTTATATTTGTATGTCTTGGTTAATGATTAAGGATTAATATATATTTGTGATATTGTTTTATATTTGAGAAAGTAACTGCTACACTGTTAAGGGTCCATTTAACTTTGAGATAATTTGTGTATTTACAGTTTCACAAGAAAGTGCTAGGAACAATATAAGAAAGCTTTTGATGAAGACTAACAAGTAAACAGCACTCAACTTTGCTTCAACGTCTAAGTCATCATTCAATCCTTATGGTGGCCAGCACAACTATGTAGCTATCTGTCACTAATGCGAGCTACGCAAGCAGGGGACAGAATAGTGAAAAAACAGCATTCCAGCAGGTTCAGCATAGAAACTCATGCAAACGCAGACAGCCGCTCTTCATCACCTTCCTTGCTACATCTTGATTGCTCCCTTCACACTTAATAAGACAGATACAGCACAAGTAAAATGGATGAAAAGACAAGCAACGAAGATTGTTGGCAAGGTAAGATTCAGAACCCATCAGAAAAGTCGTATAGGACCAGATCCGTCGTTGGCTCTTCCAATAAATCTTCCCCAAGCCTAGCAGTGGCTAAAGCACGAGTCGAAGCGGTGCGTGCTCGTTCTGCCTTTGTTGAAAGAGAAGGTGAGCTGCTGATTGAAAAGGCCCAGTTGAAAGTAGAGGAGGCTCGCATGGAGGCTGCTATTGTTGCATTAAATCAAGAGAAAGAGGTCGCAGCTGCATTAGCTGAAGCAGAGGTTCTGGAATCGGCGGCAGCAGAGTCATTGTCTAAACCAGACTCAAGTGCATGGAACATTTCGTGGATACCCCATGTCTCTAAAGAGAGAAGAACAACTGATTATGTTGAACATCATTCTTATCAGCAAAATGAGGTCATGGGAATTTCGCCACAACAGGACAGCGAGCGGCATCCTAATCACATGGCATTAGAAGGACTGACTATATCTCCAGCTCATGCAAAAGGACATGCTGACAACTCCAGGGTGCATTGTACAGTCAGCCAGCTGCTCCGCATTATTCAAGGATTTATCCACATAGTTTTTTGTCTATGAAAGGGCCGCAGCCTGTCGCATCCGCTCTGGGAGAACAAGTACCAGGGTCGTCTACTTCAGACTACTCAGGTATGAACGACCTGGCTACTTACATGGCACGTCGAGAGCTTATAACCTCCGGCATGACAAAGTTTGATGATCGTCATGATAATTACTGGAGTTGGAAATCGGCCTTCATGAATGTCATATGAGGACTAAGGCTTACCTGCAATGAAGAGCTTGACCTATTAAATAGGTGGTTAGGACCTCAATCATCAGAGCAGGTTAAGAGGATTAGAGCTGTTCATGTTAATAACCCTACTGCTGGCCTTAAGATGGCATGGACGCGTCTTGAGGAGTGTTATGGAACACCTGAACAGATTGAGAAGGCTCTTTTAGACAAACTTGAGAGGTTACCCAAGATTGGAAGTAAAGATGCCCTGAAGTTGAGTGAGCTTGGGCATCTGCTAGCAGAGTTGGAATCAGCTAAACTGGAAGGTTATCTGCCTGGATTCACCTTCTTGGATACATCTTGTAGTGTTAACCCGATAGTGGAAAAAGTACCATATGGGCTTCAGGAGAGATGGATGTCACAAGGCAGTTTCAACAAGATGAAAAATCAAGTCCAGTTTCCACCCTTTTCATTCTTTGCTGAATTTGTTCGCAGAGAGGCCTGTATTTGTAAGTTTCATTCTCACCCAGTCTAGCACGACAACAGCGAGGTTGGACAACCCTGGGAAAAGGTACGCATATTCTAGAAGTCAAGTCTCATCTCACAAAACTGAGATCTCGGTAACGGCTGCCACTAAATCCGCTGAAACCTTTAGCAGTAAGTTGGATATCAACAAGCAGTGCCCGATTCATAAAAAAAACCCATCTCCTTAAACGATGTACAGGTTTTCGAGTTAAAAATAGATATTTTGGAAGAACGCAAAGCATTCCTAAAGGATAGTGGTATTTGCTTTAAATGCTGCTCCTCAACTGATCATGTAGCTAAAGACTGCAACATAGTTGTTCAATGCAAAGAGTGTGACTGCAACAGACATGTCACGGCTCTTCATCCAGGACCAGCTCCATGGAACCCTAAGGACCCTGATTTAGAGCATGGCGGGGAGAGAAAGGAAGAGGCCTCCCCTAGTATAATCTCTAAATGTATAGAAGTGTGCAGTGAAGCCAATAGTTCCCGCTCCTGCTCCCAGATCTATCTCATAAAGATGCACCCTAAAGGACAGCCAGACAGATCAATCAAAGTCTATGCAGTACTTGATGACCAGAGCAACAGGTCTCTCACTCGGTCAGAGTTCTTTGACATGTTTAACCTCAAAGACACAGATTTTCCCTATACTATGCGTACATGCACTAAAATCACAATGTTGTCTGGAAGAAGAGGAGCTGGCTTTGTTGCTCAAACCCTAGATGGAAGTCTCACTGTGCTTCTCCCCACGTTCATAGAGTGCAACCACATGCCGGATGATAGGTCAGAGATACCTAAACCTGAGGTAGCAAAATACCACCCTCACCTTAAGTCTATTGCTCACCTCATCCCAAAGCTTGACCCTAATGCACAGATACTCCTTCTTCTGGGTCGGGATGTCCTACAAGTCCACAAGGTGAGAGAGCAACGTAATGGGCTGAATAATGCCCCCTCTGCCCAAAGACTTGACCTTTGCTGGGTTGTAGTTGGAGATGTCTGTCTAGGTACAGCTCACAAGCATAAGGGAATCGGTACATACAGGACTAATGTTCATGAGAATGGCTGTCACTCTTATTTCAACCCATGTCCCAATCACCTTTCTTTGAAGGAGAAGCTCACAGTAAAATCAAGGTCAAGCCCTTTCATCTCTCAAAACTTTCAATATCCATATCTTCCAGGTGGATCAATGTGGAATGTTAGCGACCATCTGCTGGGAAGTAAGACCTTCGTAAAAACAGAGGACGATGACAAGGTCGCCCCATCCATTGAGGACAAACAATTCATCCATCTAATGAATAAGGAAATGTTCATAGATGATACTAATAGTTGGGTAGCACCCCTTCCCTTCTGCATTCCAAGGCTGCTCTTGCCTAACAACAGAGAGCAAGCACTTACTCGCTTTACCAGCCTCTGTCGTACACTTGAAAGGAAATCTGACATTGTTATGATCCCCAGTCTAGGGTTGGGGATCGCCAGAAAGGTAGAGGAGAGGGAAAGGGGACGACGGGACAAGCAGGGGACCGGAAAGGGGAACACAGGAAACAAAGGGATCTTTTT
>JAABNX020000030.1:17599773-17610137 GCA_015163995.2 Mormyrus lacerda
AGATTCGCTACGAAATCTGGAACATTTTGAAACCTCCAAGGTCTACACTACAGCCACACTTTCCACTGCCCGATGCAAAGAAATCCATGTTTTTTCGGATACTTCCATAAAGGCCATTGTAGCTGTGGTGGATGTTGAAGGGAAGTGCCATGTCGGGTTAATCATGGGAAAGGCTAAGTTAGCTCCAACAACAGTGTATACTGTTCCTAGACTAGAATTAGTGGCTGCTGTCCTGGCAGTTTAAATTGCTGAGCTGATCGTGAGTGAGCTAGACATCAATCCCGACAGTCAATAGTGAGGTGGTGCAAGGTGGTGCTAGGATATATCTACAATGAAACCCGGAGGTTTTACGTGTATGTCAGCAACAGAATAGAACGGATAAGGAAGTCCACACATCCAGAACAGTGGTATTATGTCCACACCAGTCAGAACCCTGCAAGATGTGGCCACCAGGTCTGCCGCTGCAGGACAACTGCTAGACGTCAATTGGCTTACTGGTCCAGACTTCTTGATGCATCCACTGGAGATAGGCATGGACAAAGTAATGTCATATGACCTTGTTCATCCAGACTCAGACATGGAGGTTTGATGTCACACCACATCAGTCATAGAATCATGAAGGTATTGGTTCACATCGCTTTGAAAGGTTTTCTATGTGGCGAACCCTTGTCAGAGCTCTATAGGGCCTCATTCATGTGATTCAGTCCTTTAAATCTGAGAAGGATGACAACAAACGGGGCTACAATGGCTGGCATCAATGTTCAAAGTCTCACACAGCTGATACATTGTCACAAGCAAAGACTGTCATCATCAGTTGTATACAGAAAGAAGCGTACCAAGCTGAAATATCCTGTTTGGAGAAAGGGAAACCCATTTCCAAAAACAGACCCTTAAGGAAACTCAACCCCACCATTGATGGCAATGGACTGCTGAGAATAGGTGGTTGGCTTCAGCATGCGCCACTTAGCATGTAAGAGAAACACCCTCTCATTGTCCCTGGCCACAGCCATGTCGCTACTCTACTTGTCATGTACTACCGTGAGAGAGTGAAACATCAAGGCAGAGTCTTCATTGAGGGACCTATTCGCACAGATGGCATCTGGATTGTGGGTGCAAAGAAATGTATCTTGAGTAACCTACACAAGTGTATCACATGCAATAGGCTTTGCGGTAAGGCTGGGGAACAGAAGATGGCAGATCTTCCACCCGATCGTCTCAGCACCGAACCTCCTTTTATGAATGTGGCTCTAGACGTGTTTGGCCCTTGGACCATATCTGTTCGTCGTGCTCGAGGAGGTGTAGCAAACAGTAAAAGGTGGGCGGTACTCTTCACATGCTTAAGTGTACGTGCTGTACATATTGAGCTTATAGAATCGATGGACACATCGAGCTTCATTAATGCTCTGCGACGCTTCTTTGCTGTTTGTGGCCCTGCTAAGGTGATCCGGTCAGATTGTGGCACAAACTTTAAGGGAGCCTGCAAAGAACTGCATGTCCTTTTGCAAGATGAGACTAACATCTCAAAGTATCTCAGCGAGGAAGGATGTACGTGACTGTTTAACCCACCCCACTCCTCTCATATGGGTGGAGTGTGGGAAAGGATGATCGGGGTTTCAAGACGAATCCTTGAGTCCATGCTTTTGCAGGTTAGCCCTTCACATCTTACTCATGAGGTGCTTTCGACTCTCATAGCCGAAGTCGCTGCAATAATAAATGCAAGTACTCAGATACCTCATACCTGATATCTCGACTGATGCGGATTCACCTTTCTTATTGACCCCAGCAATGATTTTGACGCAGAAGGTTTGTTCACCGCTTCCCCCTTCCCCCCGAAAAGGCAGATATGTATCACCAGCAGTGGAAACGAGTCCAGCATTTGGCAAGCGTCTTTTGGAATAGGTGACGACGAGAATCTCTCTCTGTTCTCCAAACCCGAAGCAAGTGGCAAGATTGTCAGCCCAACGTCAAAGAAGGAGACCTGGTGCTGCTTAGAGACACACAAGCAAAAAGGAGCCAGTGGCCCATGGCCCTTGTGACCAAAGCACACCGTGATGATGATGGAAAGGTCAGGAAGCTTGAACTGAAGGTTTCCAAAGGAGGGATTAAGACCTTCTTCAGACCAGTAACTGAAGTAGTGATGCTTTTGTCTTCCTGAACCTTGCTTTGGTTGATTTCATGTTTTATATTAATCTGTTAGATTTATGCAAGTGACTATTAGTGGTATTGTGGGGGAGTGTTGTGTTACTTGGGGATATTTGTATTAGGTCCTTATAGTGGCCAGCACGACTGTTCAGCTATCTGTCACTAATGCAAGCTACGCAAGCAGGGGACAGAATAATGAGAGCAGAAAAAACGCAAACGCCTACGTTTTACAGATTTTCCAAAAATCGGATATAGCTCATTCTATGGCTCTGCTATGATCAGCAACCATGCAGTTCGGTTACTTTTACTGTACATATACAGTACAGGCCGATGTTCATTGATGAGCTGAGTATAGTTAAGGCAAAACGGCACACATCACATCTCCAGCTTTCGCTAGAGACAAGTACTACCTCAGGTTTTCCATGTTTGTATAAGACAAAAGAGTATACTGCAGCATATTCCACAGGTTGGTAAGATTTTATTTCAAACATGTTATGTATGGCACAAAAGACAATAGGTCAGTCATCAATTAGGGATTCCCGTGGTTAAAATACTGCATGGATCCACTCAATATGCGCCTGTGCAAACAGTTGCCACAGAGTCAAACAGAATGTAAGTTACACCTTCTACAATGATGCCCCCTGATTGATGCTCTCTTTCTGCTACAACCGCAGGGATACCTGCTTTCAGAGAACTACAATGTGATGATGACCAACAGCAACACACATTTATGATAATAAAAATTATAATAAGCAAACAAAATATTAGTGTTAATAGTGAAAAAAATACAAATGATCAAGTTCAGCTGTGTAGGAAAAGGCAAAACTAAAACAGCCTATAAATAGTATGACAAACATTCTGTTGACTTCACAATACTGATTTTCAGCAGAGGTCGGTAAGCAACATTTTTAATTTCTTATTAACTATGATTAAGCTCTGTCCTTAGTTCTGTTCTAACACATTATCTACTCGCCATAAAATATAGCCCTTCTAGAATGGGGAAACATATTAAGTCTCCAAAGCCAAAAATGACCTCAGTAACTGTAATTTCCGTTTGGAAAACAACTTCAGTGACACTGAGATCACGGGCATCAAGACTGACATGCACTTTCTACCTTGTAAACTGAAGCAAAATCACACATAAATGGTTATGGAAAGACAAAGCACACCAAGAAGAAAGTTTTGGTTATAAATTAAAACATTAATATGCACTCCTATCTTGCAAACAAATAATAATAAAAAAAAACATTTCACACACAAAACACTAGATAATACTTGGTGGGCATCTGCCATCTGTTCTTGCAACTGTACCTGCTGTATCTATACAGTTTCCTGTCAAAATGAAAGCCAGCATACTTGTAAACATACATTTTGGATACAGGAAAAAAAAAACATTAAATTGTGAATAAAGGACGGATAGGAAGGGAGGAAATATATTTAATAGAGACACAGCTTGGTATGATCAATCCAATTTCCACTCTGCGATTCTAGAGAGCACACAACAGCAAACTAAAAATATCGACCGTGAGAATAGAAAACAGGAAAACCAGGGGGGGGGGGAAATGCACTTTTAACATTCATTTAATTACAATTAAACTACACTGATTGATTCAAGTTACACCCACAGTTCATGTGTCTTTTCTAATGACCCGTATTACAATCAGCCAGCATCACTTTACCAGAAGGTCTGTAAGGCTGTTAAGAGGTAATTAACTCCAAAATAAAAAGGACCTCCCTGTTCTGGATACTAGAAAATTATTCACATGCATTTAATTTTTCTCATCCTCTCATTCACAAAGTTAAAATCTTAAAAAAAAAAAAAAAAATAGAAAAAACAATACCTTTTAAAAACTATTTAATCTGTATAAAAACATTTTAGAGAGTAAAGTTATTCCGGTAATGTTGACAGATCTGCCAACATTTTATAATAAAAAATTGTCTGCAAATCCTGTAAACATAATCAATGCTACTGAGAATTAATAAAAATGGTTTTGGGGTTAAGTGAAACACTGACTTTCCTCTCTGTAGAAAAAAACAAGCTGATTTAAAATAAACACTCAAGAGTAAAGTGCAAGGTGACACGTTATAGTATTGTTTTTTTTACTTTTTAATTACACAGAAACAGATGTAGTGTCTGCATTTAAGAATGTATTAATCTATTTAAATTGTATAAAAGGTTCTATCTTAATAAAGTATAACCCTTACTTTTATTATAAAGAAAAACATTTCTCATCAAAATGTCTTTTTACAATTATTCAGTTAGATTATACCCTAAAACCCATTGTCAGCATTTGAATCAACATCATAAGAGGTACTTAAAGTAAATTGATTATATGCATAGTTTCCATTCATGAGAAAAGGAGAAACAGATCACTTAGTGTAAGTTTGGTCAGTAAATACATAGATCCTTGAGGTTCCTCCTAAAATGTACACAATTTCTCAAGTTTTCATTACCAAAAAAGGGCACCCGTTATGACTCAAACCGTGCAAAGTTTTTATATAAATAAACCAATAACAACCTTGCAGTACATTCAACCAATAAAAACTAAGCACACAATTCGACCAATAGAAATTTATGTCCAGCAAGTTAAGTGTTACTTCGTTAAGGCTCTGCTTTTCAACTGTGATACCACAGTAATTGAATTTACAAAACAAAAAACACCGACATAGAAAATTTATATTTACATGATGATAAGTTCTTAATGTAAAAGTAACCTGCAGTAAACTGGTTGAGTATTGCGCTACGATTGAGATTTATGGAGATCCATTTCATAGCAGAGGCTTGAGGACAGAGCGCAGTGAGCGGCCCTCTCTGGTGAGCTCTCTAGTGTAGCACATGCACGGCAGGGGCACGGCCTCCTCGCGCCGCTCCACAGTGTTGAACTTGCACTCTTTCAGGTGGTCGGCCATGCTGGCGATGTTAGCGAACTTCCACTCGTCCACGGTGCCAAAGGCTGTGCTGAATTGCCACACCTGGGGTAGGGGGGTGGGACAACCAGAGGCATCAGTGGTCAGAGTTCTCCATGTCATAACAGCTAAGGAGACCTGCAGACCACCTTATTTAAACTGGCAGTTCAGCCCAAAATTCCTAATTCCACACAAACTTTGTAGTAGCATCATTTCACAAAACTAAGCATTAACAATTTCCAAAGGCTTTTATTAAGATTTTACAATATCAATGAGATGGTCACAAACCTTGTTCTTTATCTGCCATGACGACGACCCATTAGGCTGGAGAGTCTTCTCCCAAAGCAGTACGACCATCCCACGCATCAGCAGGAGGCTGGCACAGACGTCCCTCATCAGGTGCGACACCCTGGAGAACTGGCACAGGCTAAAGCCATCCAGAAAGGAGGCGATGTGCTGCAGAACCTCAAAGGGAAGGCTACTCAGACAGTCCCACTGCGATGCAAATGCACACATCTTGTCTGAGAGGGGTCTGGCGGCCGGTGTAGGAACGCTGGGCTGAACCCCAAAGGACCTCAGGTGGCGGTCGTGGATGATCCGGAAACCCTGCACAGACGGGCAGAACCGCCTCTGGGAGTAGGTGCAGCCATAGCAGGCTAAGGGACAGCGATGCTCCATCCAGCCGTTGAGGCCCGCATGAATGTCCCCATGGACGTTTTTGAAGTGGGAAGAGAACTCGTCTCGGCGGAAGAGCTGGCCACACACGAAGGTAAACATGGAGCGCTGTTTGGTCTGGTAGCGAGCCACGCACTCGAGGACCAGGTCCAGCCGGAGAGTGTGAAAGGGGCTTGGATTGGAGAGCTGTGGGTTGGCGTGGTCGCAGGCGGGAGCTGATGCTATATCGCCCACCATGGTCTTGGTCGCCAATATGGCGGAAGGGAAGGAGAAGGTCTGAGTGCCCAAGTCGATGCGGCAGCCGTCAACGAATCGGCTGTCTGAGATCCCTCGGCCTCCGGGGGAGTCTCCCAGACAGAAGAGCAAGGCCGCAGTAATGACGTCAATTCCGTGGAGACCCATTGGGTCGTCGGTCACTTCCAGATCAGAGGTATCCACCGATTTATCTTCCTTCTTCACACGGAAAGGGCAGGCGTCGGTGAAGAAAGCCCGACGACCGTTTAGTGTGCATATGCTCATGCCCCTGAGCACCTGCAGGTTATGCATCTTGCGCTCCAACCATCTGTCCTCAAAGACAACAGGTATGTGCTGCAGAGCATCTCCATGCACCAGGTCAGGAAACTGAATTGGAAGTGGTAGCGCCAGTGGTAGCGGCAGTGCTGGAGGCTGGGAACCTGGCAGCTCCTGGGCTTCGAAAGATATGGAATGGTAAGGCACCTCCAGGTCATTTTCAGGCTGACCGATTTCGAAAAAGTCCATTTCAGGCTGTCGGAACTCAGCCGCATCCAAGTCCATCTCATCCCAACCCGGCTTGATCTGTTCACCCCATACAGGGTGGAAACCATTGCGTGGAAGTCTCCTGTCAAACCCCATCATTCCATCCTCCTCCAACCTATCCTCTAAAACTTCTACTAATCCATTCTGTTCCATCCACTTGTTCCCATCACTCACGACACCTATAGGAAATTCACAATCAGTTCCCCCTACTGCTCCAAGCTCACAATCAGACTCTGTGTCACACTCCTGCCTATCTGCATACTCCAGGTCCAAATCTTCCTCTCTGCTTCCCTTGCTGTGTGCCTCAATCCTCCCTGACTTTTTCTCCGTTATGTTTCCATTGACCAAGTCCATTTCCTTGGTTGTGTTACTGAGGATGTCTAAAGCTGCCACTAAACTTCTGCTGGTTTCTACTGTAGCTTGATAGAGCTCACTGTAAGACTCCTCGTCTATACCAATGATTCCATTAGCTATTTTAGCCTCGGGAAGTGTTGACACTACAGCTACTTCCTCACCCAAGCTAGGCCTTTTGTCAACATTTTTGGACGCCATGGATGCTACTTTGAGCGACTCCAACAGCATCCGCTGATCCTGCAGGGCCAAAGCCATGTCGAGCTGCTCCACCACGTCGATATCCTTGCTCAGGTTCTCATAGGACTTGCGGTCGGCGTAACTGACGGGCCAGCGATTCCACTCCATGGTGCAACACACCACACTCGCCGGGCAGACTTTGAGGTGGGCGGCGATTTTGTGCCGGGGGACAGTGAAGGGACACCCAAAGTCACTGTTCACACAGGGCACTCTTTCACGTGGACAGAGCAGGCGGTGCTCTCCAGCTTTACACGAGTGGAAGACCGCGCCGCACACCAGGGAGCAACCGACCAGGTCGCAGGACACTCCAGGCTCCGGTCTGACCATGCACCTCCGGTTTACGCAGTTTGTGCAGTGCCTGTGCTGTTCCTCCATTTTAGGCGTCACTAGCTCTGTGAGAAAATCAAGAGGAGAAATCTGAGAGAAAAGTCTGGAAAAAAGACCCTGTTTTTTTATTTACTGTACTACTACTAGGAAATATATAAAACAGTTTCAGTCGCAAAACAGGCCTACTGATAGTGGTTTGTAGTTTCTATACCAACTCATAACCGTTACAGGATTTATGTACTTGATGTATTTGCAAAATACAGCTTGGCTTCCTGTCTTTCACATGTGTGATATGTTGACAAATTTTTAAGCATCATCGCCAGAGATACTTCAGATGTCAGAGACGAACACGAGGTGCAGAATTTGCACAGTGGCTCCTAGTAAACATCATAACGGCTTTATTAAGAAATAAGTTCTCTTCTTAACTATGCTACCTTTTTTTAGACATTGGACGTTTTGCAACTTGGGGCTTATGAACACGACGGGAAGATTAAGTATCTCCATAACAGCCGCTATCAAGTGTCACCCAATATGACCAGTTTGTTGGCTATCCATTTATAAAATATACACCCCATGATATTATGCAATACTGTTTTGCACCAACATAAATGTGTTTCTGACTTGGAATTGGGGCAGTTCTATGCCATGTAAAGTTGCTTATTTCATCCAATTAAAAGGTTTTAAATAACAGCTCTGTGTGGTCACTGAAGAAAAAGATCAAAATCATTAAACATGTTCAAAATACATATTAACTTACATATTACATATTAATACATATTACCTTTCCATCTTTCTCTAAAATGGGAAATAGCGTTCAATTTTTGCCTAAATTCTAATATTGGGTAGATTTCAATACAACCGAATGTTCTGTCAGTGTGACAGAGGACATCATACCACAGTGGCAAGGGACAGACAGGGTTAGTGCAGTCTCCAACGCAGTGTATATTAATAATGTTTTGTGTTACATATAGCCAATGTGTGATGCCTTCAACAAATCACTTCTCTTATGATACGATGTGATATTGTTCAACAAAAGGTAAAGAAGCCCTTTCCAAACCCTCCATAAAACATGTGAAATCTTTTTACATGCCATCATTTAATAATAATAAAATAAAAAACAGAACCAAACTGAAACAAATTAAAGGGAAAAAAATACACAAAATCACTCAACTTTTTCCACATTTAAAGCAGAGAAGGACTAACAACAGTCTTGCTCGAATGCGCGTAGATATTTACCGGTTGTCCTTATTGCATTACACAGCTGTATCTAAACAAATTTCAGGCTCAAGTTTACATTCTGATCCACAGGCCTAACATGGTACTACACAAAGGCATCTGAGATATATACTTTGCAGATAGTTTCTTCCTGGCCCTGAAGATGAGGCCTGCGTGCCACAGGATGGGCATTATACTCCTCTGCTGTAGGCATGTGCATCTGCTTGGTTCACTTCTGAACTATAGCTCTGGATTAACTGGTCCTATTATTAGTTATTTACCTTAAGTATTTATAGCTTTGCTTTCTCCACAGCACCAACGCCTAAGAACACATCAGAGAAAGGCACCATTTTCACAATACCTACCACATAGAGTATTTGTTGAACACAAACCAACATAAAACAACGATTTTAAAAAAGCAATTATTTACTACACATCTGTAGCTACAGAAAAAAAAACATTTGATATTACTAAATGTACGATTAGCAAAGGAGGATGACAACTCCTAATAACGCAAAGGTCTTCATCAAGACATCCTTGGTAGTTACTTGTTTTGAAACAAATCCAGTAGAGGTCTATTTTTAGCACGGTGGGGGCTGTTTAGAAATCTCTTGTTATTCTCCGAGAGGTCACCCACAGGTTCGCAGGCTTCTAAGCTGCGCCGGCTGACACTTGACAGACACTCGACCAGTAAGACGAAATCATAAAAACAATTTAAAGGCATAGTACGCAGGCTCCCTCTCGTGTTTAAAGACTCCTTAAAATATCTAGAAAATCTAATTATTTAATATTGGGAATTAGTAACATTCTGTCAATTACAGAGGATTCATTAAAAAAAGTAACCTGTACATCTGATACAACGTTGCTAAAATTCACATTGCAGCATTAATCATCATATAGTAACTTTACCTTTTAAATTAAATATGCTTTGCAGTGTACTAGTCATTTAAAGTAGCATCTGGATATGTAAGGGACAAACCTCATCCTAACATTAAAGTAGCTTAGTCCGGTGTTGGCTTGTGCCAGCAGACTTGGTTTTACTTTGGCAGTTACGTCAGTGGCATGACGATGAGCGGATGCTGGTTTCCTAAAACTATAACAAATGGTCAAATTATAATTCTGCATATAACTGCCAAATCCCTACCGTTAATCGTTCCATTCTTTGTGCTTTCTTCAAATACACGGGATATTTTTTCCTGCCATGTAGGCCAATGTTTATCCATAGCAACTTCATTAAATACGAAGTTCGAGCCCCTATAATTACTGAATTGCTTTTCATGTAAACAAACCGAATTGCATATAAAATGCATATCTGGGTCTGTTAGTGTTTTCGTATAAACAGACTCGCTATTTTCTTGAATGAAGTACATAAAAGCAACACAGTGGAGTTTATGCATGTATGTGTTTTAATCACTGTCTTGGAAAAAAAAAACGAGGGGATGCGACGGCAGATTTTAGAAAAAAGCGCCACAGGGTAATTCAATATGTATTCTATGTTGAAACTAATGTTTTGCACAGCATATCGACGTCAGATAATGAGTTTAAGGGCAAAATGTGCCTGTTCAGTCAAGGAAACCGGCTCTTGGAAATCAGACCTGCTCCAGACTCTAACTGACAGGGACAGAGATAGCAGGGGGAAGCCCGTCCTGATGCAACTATTGCATGCTGTGCAGACACCGCCCTGGCTGCGGGTGACCAACTACACACACACACACACACACACACACACA
>JAABNX020000030.1:17633715-17651357 GCA_015163995.2 Mormyrus lacerda
GGTTTGTACACAGAGGCAAAGATGTAATCAGGCACTCAAGCGTCAAATTTAATCCTTAGAAACATATCCTTACAGGCAAATTTACTTGCACACTGAAGTTCCTATACATAGATAAATGCAGATTCCCTCACTCATACTTCCACAAAGTTACTTACACAAACATGCTCACATCTAGATTTCACATGTACGTGTGTGTATATAAACCTGGGAATGTCTGTATGAATCTATGAACACAATCATAACATTATAATACCTTCATAAAGCATTACAAAAAAGGCTACAAAACAAAACACATTATAGCCATGTTTATTATGCATTATGAATGCTTTATGAAGATCTCATCTATAATGCACTATAAATACCTTCAGAATGCAGTACAAAGCATCCTTAATTCTTATACTGAACATTATAATGCAATATAAAGGCATCTATAGTGCATTATAGATGAAAACTTCATTGGAGCTTATGAAGTATAATTAACACTAAAAATCCCATATCACTGTCAGTAGAAAATGTTGTAATGGTTTATTAACTCTGATACATTCATAATGCATTATAATGGTCAGTATCTATAGTGCATTAAAGATGACAGCTTTAAGCAAAGTGTTACGACTTATTTTTCAGAAATCATGTGACAGGGACAGAGTGGATGCACCTCCTCCTTCAGTCGGTCGTCCCTCAGAGTCGGGGGTATCCCAGGATGCTTTGCACCGAGCAGCTCCATCAGATTGTGTGTGGCATGTAGCCTCTGTTCAGGCATAGGAAACGGGTAGCGCAAGCGTAAACACATATAAAGCCCGTGGCGGAAATGAGGAACAGGAGGACGGACGTGGATGGGAGGAAGCTGACCTGGAGGGAGTCCGTTTTGAGCCTGTCTTTGTGCTCCTCTGAGGAGCGCAGCACCTCCCTGTACAGCTCCACGGCCTCGACAAATTCACCTGTGGGAGACGCAGAATGGGTCATACTTCTCCTCTAAGAGCAACGAACCCTAATGCATATGAACAGGTGCAGGAATTGAACCCGCAACCCTGGAGGTGTGAGGATGCACCGTCCCACAAAGGCAAGACACAGTAACTATGCTGGCAGGGAAACTAAGAAAAAGGGCTTCAAAGTTTTTCGACTGTCTACCCCTGTGTATGTTTTCTTCAAAACTGAGTAGCCGAATGGAGATATTATATCACATAAAGTCTCTGAGTCCGTTTTATCTTATTTTGCCATTCCTCAATTTTGATAATACAGTTACGTTGTTTTGCCTTCCTATGGTAGTGCACTGCTCTTTGCTGGAAACACACTAACTACTATTAATAGTTATAACTGCTTAACTCTGACAGATGATAAACTTCGCTGATATTTTTCTGGAGCATAATTTAGGTCGGCCGTCCTTCTCAAATAAGACCCTGGTAGGTGCTTGAGGCAGCAGCCCGGCATCCGCAGCTAGGGGGCGTACCTCGGATGATGTGGATCCCGGCCAGGCCATTGAGTGCACACACCAGCTGCCGGTGTGCCTCCTCGCACTCCACCCGACACTTCTTCTGCAAGGTCTTGAGAAGCTCCTCCATCGTCATGGTGCTGAAACGGGGGAGGGGGGGTTGCCTTACTACAGTGGCAAGGGGCATGAAGTAAGGTGATGTTTAGTGTCAACCAGCCACTAGGTGGCACTCTAAGTTGACCAGAAGCATCCACAGGCCTGACATCAACGGTCTAAATCCTTCCTATCATCTGTACTGTTTAAATTAAAACATATAGCTGCAGTCCAATTACCACTTGTGTAGCTGATTAGGGAAGCGCCTAATAAAATGGTTTTGGACGACTGAGTTAGGTGCTTACTCACCAGTACCAGTACGAGTACCATTCCCAACACAATGCAACAAATCCATCGTCCAAACTGGACCATGACACCAGCTGGTGGATCTTCTGGAACATCTGGCCCGAAGTAGCTCAGCTCACCTCTTCTGGAAGGGCAGGAACTCGCCGCGGACGGCCTGTGGGTGGCAGCACGCCTGCCTCAGCCTGAGCAGCGGGTACAGGATGCTGTTGACGGTCCGTCGGTCCAGGCTTCCCAGCCGCAGTGACCAGTCCGAGATCTTCCTGAGTTTGTGGAGAGCATCCTGGGAACAGACCTCGTGCTGCCGGTGGTAGAAATGGCCCTCGACCGGCGAGAAATTGAGCCAGTGGATCTCCTCGGTCTGAGGTGGAATCTGAATCTGGTGTGGATTTGCGAAGAAAGAACCTTTTTGGAACTTTTTTTTGGTGCCTCATTAAGATACATAAATGTCTGGAAGCAAAATAAAACATTGACTATAATTGGTATAAATCATTCTTGAAATATTTACTAGATCTGTCCTTGTAGAATTCACCAGACCTGGTCAATGACGTCCTTCTTGGCCGACCTCCACAGGATCTGGCCAATGACGTTATAGAGGGGTTCAGTGTTTCCACGGCGATAGGGGCGGTAGAGGAGTTGGTCCCACCAGTACTTCACCCAGTAGGGGTCAACCCCAAGGAACAACACAAGGCCATATAGATCTATGCAGGGGAGTGACGCAACATGGTAACTGTACAGAGGGGCAACCTCTGTAGGACACAGAGACAACAACCTTGTCACCAGCTAGACCGTGTTGCCCCATGAGGATGACTCAGGGTTTTACCTTCTAGGCCTCTTTGCACGGGAGTCCCACTCACACACCAGCGGTTGACTGAAGAAAGGCGCAACGCCATCTCTGCGGCCTGCAGGGGGAGACAGACGTACAGTGAACCTCATCGCATGTGACATAATGTCACGAGGCTTCAGTGAACTTTGAATATCCACGAGGGTAAGCTTACATTAGCGGTGGTGCACTCCACCATCTGGGCTTCATCCAGGCAGATGCGCCACCACTCGACGGCCACCAGGGGGCTCGGTACGGCCATGTATCGCTTCTGGTTGCGGAAGCGGCGGCCGTCCACGCTGTTGCTGTGCGGGATGTCCACGTAATTGAGCTCGGAGCGCAGCACGTCGTACGTGGTGATGACCACGTCCTGCTCGGCCAGAAAGTGAGGCTGCACGAAGCCGTGCTTCTTCACGCCGCCGTAAACCTGGGACAGTGAAGACACACCAAAAATCGAGCTTTCTTCTGGTACCAAAATGAAATGAAATCAAAATGTTTCAGCTTTTAAAACAACGATCAACCAAAGTGCTACATAAAATCAAACTAAAGAAAACCAAAAAAGACAATAAAAGCTGAACGAATAAACAAAAAAATGGTGAAAAAGAGAAAATTGTAGAAATAACTTGTAAAGTGGTCTGTCTTTCCACGAAAATTAAGAGAAAATTTTAATTTTTGAGCAACGTTTATATCATCCCATAGTCCCACAATGCATTGACAGTACTGAATGAACATTGATTAAAATTCATCGTGATTCCCCATAGTGGGAGCTGAGAGGCTCTTTCATTCATTCTTGGAGGTTTTGACTGGGCCGAAAGCCAGCACACACCCACGGCGTACCCCCGGGACCAGAGCTGAAAACCAGCCCCCCAGGGAATAGCGCGTTGCTGGGTTTAACTTCTTAACTCTGTAACCATTCTGACAAACAGGGGCCTGCCTTGTTAGCCGTTTTTTATGTTTTTGGTATATAGAGCATGTTTCAGGGCACTTTGCTACAGTTACAGCTTTAAACTGCCGTGCAACTATGTGGAAACATAAAGCCAGGCATGTGAAAAATGAGGTAGAAAGGAACACAGTGGATGGGAAAAAAGAAACCGCGATGTGCGTGTGTGCCTGTAGGGGGCTCTGTGATCCACTCTCCAACTATTCATTTGCATGGGGCTCCTGAGGTTTGGGCCCCCCCCCAGCTGACCACCAACAGTCACCATACTAAATATTAAATTAGCATGATCTTCTAACCAGCTTCTGACTTGTTAGCTATTTGTTTAATTTCGGGCCCCGAAATGTCTTTCTGAAGTGGAGCCCCAGAAACAACAAACCCGCCCCTGCCAACAGCTTTGAGAAAATTATATCCCGCATGCGGTCTATCCGTCAGAAAAGTCCAACGTGGTGTTTCCGGAAGGTTCTCGCACCCTCTGAGAGTCCTTACCAGAACCCGGAGCGAGGAGCACCGGATGTGGCGGTTGATCTCGTCCACCCATTGGTGGCAGATGGAGCTGGGTGAGATTATGAGGGTGGCCCGCGTGGGCACTGGCTTCATGGCCACCAGGCAGTGAGGGCAGTAAAAGGGCGTCTTCCCCAGACTCTCCTCCTTGTAGTTGACGCACTCAGCGTGCTGCCACAGGAGGCAATTAAGGCATTGGACCCGAGCCTTATAGTCAATCAGGCCCAGTTCCCCACAGATGCACTCAAACCGGTAGTCGGGAGTGTTGAATGGCAGAACCGCCGAGGTCCGGGCAGGTACACCAGTCACAGCACCCACTACCTCCTCTTGGTTGCTTCCCCTAAGGGGATCCATGCCTGTCTCTCCGGCGCCCCCTGCCGGGACTGAGATGTGTGGATCTTGGGTGCTATAGTTCCTCCCCTCCGACAGGTCGTCCAGTTGGCACCTGGGAGAAAGGCGCCCCGCAGAGATGCTGCTGTTTAAGCACTCCTCCAGCAGGGGGTTCTCTATGACGTTGGTGTCCTTCACCTGTCCAGCACACCTGGAAGATGTTCTCCTTTGCTTACTCTCCTGGTGGTCTGCCTTTTGCTTAAAGGGAAAGGAAAGACGCAAAATGAATATTTACGCAATATCCATAAATTTTGCTTCATGTGAAAACGCAGCTATACGTTTTGCCCAGATAGCAAATCTCATCTTTAAATGCTGCTCATATCACTGATTGTACGAAACACAAAATTCATAAAAGATTACCAGATTTCTCCTTGGTATCAAAAGACTATAATCTTTCATCCATCCATCCTATCAGAGATTCATTCTTAAGATTAACTTTTTAGTACTAGGTAATAAAATACTGATGGTATTAATTATCTAAAGCCCTTCATTTCATAAAACCCCAAAGTGTACGCACGGACTTCACAGCGTTGCTCTTCCTCCTGCTTTCTTTATAGTTCTTCCCCAGCCGGAAGGAGCCAGCCAACCCTCGACCTTTGACCTGCTCCACCATCCCCTCCTGGATGAGCTTGCCCAGCGCCTTCCGGATGTGGCCGCGATTCTTCAGCAGGTCGTAGCCGTACGTGGCGCGGATGTATGTGAAGATGGCGTTAATGGAGGCTCCTTTTCCCACCCTCATCTCTTTTATGGCGGACAGGAGCATCACGCGTACGGCTGTGAGGAAAAGGAAGACAGGGGTTCAGCGATTAGCTCTGCACCTATTGGAGTCGCGGGTCGAATTCCACCTCTCCCCACGTCGCAGCGCTTTAACACACATCACGTATAGTTCAACAGCAGTTTAATTTAACATTCAAGCTTCCAACAATGGGTATTTCTTTGCCACAAAATATTGTACCATATTAACGCCAACTGGTACCTGGATACGATACTTTTTCTTTGGGTTGCATCTTTTGCCTGTAATGGTCAGTCCCCTCCCTCTTTGTAGGTGGTGGGGGGACAAAATAGTTCACCGACTTCCCCTGGAAGGCAGAAAGAGAGCAGCCTTTCAGAATGACAAAAACAAGCTGTTTTATTTAGCCCTAATGTACATTTCCCTGCCTCTCTGATTACAGGGACGGATTTGGGGTAGGTGGCGTTAACTGTCAAGAACTTGAAGCTTTAACGTCTGAATCACAAGGCAATACTCTTACCTATAAACACTACCAACTGCCTGTGTTCCATGTTGTGCTTTCAGGCTAAAAAGACAGGAAAACCGAGCGAGTACTAACTGCAGGTAGAGTGAGACCGCCGCCCTGGAGGCCTTTCCGGGTATTGACCAAGATGAGAGCCAGAACCTCTACGGTCTTCCCCAGCCCCATCTCGTCAGCCAGGATTCCTCCGGGCCAGTCCACCCCAGCCAGTGGAAACTCCTGAATAAGGCTGAGAACCGAGAATAGAGTTACAGCTTAATTAAATACTGCTAATTTCATGCACTTCCCACATACGGTCTCTCATAACATAAAAAAGTTTTACTTGTATATTTCATGAACACGTCACATGGTTCTTACCAGCCTGTGTAGGGATTATAGAACAGTTTTTTCTCACAAACAGTGACCACTTCCCTCCAAAGAAAATGCATAGTTCTCTCTGCAGGGGCAGGAAGAATAATTAGTTCAGAAATGAAATTCTGAGTCACATTTCACATTTGTTTTACACTCCAGGCAGTATTTTGCATCCACGTCCCATCCAGTACCCCGCCGCCCCGATCACTTTGTTTTCAGTCCATTTCCTTGACAAGTGTCCTATTTTGTCTCTGTACCAAATCCTTACGCTTCATTGACTCTAAAAAAAAAATATTTTGTGGATGCAAAAGGGTGGATCATTGGGTAACCTCACACCTCCAGGGATCAGAATCGGTCTTTATTGCCACACGGTGGAAATTTTTCTTGGCACAACTTGCCACTGTTAGGGACACGGCAATAGGAAATTAACAATTATGGAATAAAAAATAAATGCAAGACAAACAATACGCAACAGAAAGGAGCCAAAGGAAGGTGTAATGTTTTTGTGTATATTTATCTTAGTACCTAATAGTGTTTTCTGTCCAGAAGTTGCCTCATAAAATTTCTTATCTCTTAGACATTTGTTGTCCTATGTTCTGTTACTAAGTTTTTGTCCCATGTCATCTTACCCTGTGTTGAATTATCCAATCAGCAGGAAACAAATAAGCAAGCATCTGATTGTACTCAGTACTTGTGCCAATACAATACAGTACAAATGACAATAAAGCTGTTGAATACTTTGAGTCCTGGAATCCTTATTTCCTTTGGGATATGGTAGTCTGTCCCGGCCCAGTGCTTCCTGAGAGGATCCAGGCGCACGGTGACCTGACGCTGGATAAGGAAGAAGAAAGAAGGATGGAAAATAAACGACAGGAGCACCTTGCGTCGCTGCATCTTTTCCGTATCTTTCTTTCTTCAGCATCCAGTTGACGGCCTGACACTGATACGGTCTGAGGACAGGGATGAGGGCTTCATGTTGCACCTGCACCATCAGGTC
Source organism: Mormyrus lacerda (assembly GCA_015163995.2). Lineage (NCBI taxonomy): Eukaryota > Metazoa > Chordata > Actinopteri > Osteoglossiformes > Mormyridae > Mormyrus > Mormyrus lacerda. The sequence continues at coordinate 17,640,793 of JAABNX020000030.1, forward strand.
CAGGCCCTCCACCTGGCGCAGGTGCCTGACGTAATCGTACAGCTCCTCCACGTTCTGCCGCTCCAGCTCCGTGTCGCACTTCCCCTCCTCGCCCTCCACGACCTCTGCCGGGCAAATAGCGACATGTTCCCCGAACATCCTCACACGCCCCTGCCACCCCCAACGAAAGATTCAGAGAATACCACAGGTCTCCGCAGCGGTGGGTTACCGGGGATGATGAAGTCGTAGAAGAGCTCCATCAGCTTCTGCATCAGCTGGTTCGCTTTTCGTATCCTGCTGTTCCCCTCGCTCAGGAACTCCGGTCGTCCCAAACCGGCCTCCAACAGGTAAATTCCAACCTGTCATTCCCAAAACAGAAGGAAGGGCAAAAATGCACCAAACACCTTTGATTCATTTAGTTCGGTGGCACTCGAAGTGTGCAACGCATAACCCCAGAGGTACACAGGGCACCCGCAGCTGGTCCAGAGCACTGTGGTAATTTGTTGCTGTGATTCAGGTTTTTTTTTCCCCACCCGTGTGGTACTTCACTGCTTTGATCTGATCCAAAGTGATGCTTGGTCCAGAAAGTTTGGGAACTACTGAATCTCTCTGCCACGGGTGGTCTTTTCATGGTCAAAAGTGGATCCAGCTTTCAGAATGTTTATGACATAGATATTAAAGTGATATGGGTTTGAAACGTATACAGCGGATGGCCCAAATGAGCCCAAGCTTCAACACATAAAATCTGTCGACCTAAACTATAACTTCAGATCTTCTGCGCAAGTAGTGATTATACATCGTCGTGTTACCTTGACGGACATCCTGTCCTGTTTAAGACAAAGCTGGATGATCCTTCTCCTCTGCAGCCACTCCAGGTCTTCCAACACAGAGACGGCAAGAGAGCACTCTACAGGAAAGTCAGACAAGGAGGCCTGGTCAGGCTCTCCCTCATCTCTGGCTCCAGCTTCTTCCAGAGGGAACATACTAAGCCGATCACCACTCCGCTGTAGGGCAAAGCTCCTGTCCTCAATATCCACGGGAAAGCTGCTGGTGCTGAGGTAAAACTCGCCGAGTAACGCCCTCCAGGCCTGGTCCCCATCAGAAACGGGCACCAAGGCTAGCCTGAAAGGCGAGGGCTTCTCCGAGGATGAACACGAGGGCTCTTGCCCGGCCTCAGCAAACAGTAAGGAGTTAGAGCAGCTGGCTTCGAGGTCATCTTTTCCCACAGCCAAGGACGACACCAATGAGGACTCTGAGGACAGGACGTGGTCATCATCCAGGATGATCGCGTCACCCTTTCTATCCTCGTGCATGTTCCAGTTGAGCTTCTTTTTGGTTTCATCGTCCACCCTGACAGGCGGAGCCCGTTTCCTTCTGCTACTCATTGAGGAGGCTTCTGTTGGGAGTGGAAGAAAGACAAAAATGTACATTCGGGTACAGACACTCATTGTATAGGTCGCTGGTGTGATATTAAAAATGAATGACAGCTGCTCGAAATCAAGTTTCCAAAGAGGGCGCTATAATTATTTTGCTTTTCACAGTTATTCACCGAAAGCTCCCATTCAGGGATTTGACCCCTCCTCTCTTTTGCAGTGGCTTCTTAGCCCACTTAAGCACCCAATAGAAAAGGAAAACTTCCATATTGACCTCATAAGCCACGTTAGACTAGTAGGTCAGTGCAAGCGGCGCAACTGTCTCGTTCTGCGGCATTACTTGATAAATAACAGCGACGATACACGACTGGAAATAGAGGGGCCAGGACATATATGTGGCCATAGATCTCCATCGCCATCGATACTGATGCGTCTGAAACCTACTTCAGTGCAAAACGGCGCCTTAGATCCACGCACCGCCTCAAACTTCGACAGCTTCATAAGGATCAAGCTGATCGTTATGTGCAGCATAGTGCTAAACCGTATTTAGATACGCAATCGACCTACTTGCACCAAACTGGTAACTTGCATAAATTTCTGCGCGATCATTTCAACAATGCCTGCAACATTTATATACAGCGACCGTATTTCATCATCGTTATGTATAATAATGATGATGATAATAATAATAGCAGATGAGACGCATGATTGGACAAAACAGTTTAATACGACTCAAATAGCTTGGAATAGAACAGCGAGCAAAGACAAACAGTATTTACCAACAAGGTCCTTCGGACATATCACTGTCACTATAATCTGATGGCGGATGAAATCAGAGGACTCACAGAGATAAAATCACACCGAAACGTTTCCATCAAACAAGCTTATATTGTCGGAATGGGGTAGCCAACGCTGCGCCATCTTTGAATGCAGCAACAGGAAGTAAAACCTTTAACTCGCGGCGAGCGTGCGGCTGGCTGCTGATCGTCTAAGCAGACGCCAGGGGGCACTGTTTACCCTTTTATAATGATCAAATTGCGTTACATAATTACTGTAGTTTACAATGTATTAGTGTAATTGGTAAATCGCGTGGATCATTGAGCTCATTTGTCATTAATGGGTTGTTTGCTCCATAAAGGCATTCTTTTTATGGCTTAGAAGCGCTATTATGATATTTAATTGGTGTATATTAAATGTGATAAATGGGATATTTATTGAATATACCATTTACATTAATGTGACGGTTATTAAATATACACGTACATTGCATTAGATTTACAGAATAATTCCATTTAGCTTTCTCCCTTTTTGAACACCTCTGCAACCAGTAGGAAGACAATGTGATATAGTAATATTCTGTTTTTTTTTTCTTCTTCCCTTTTTGGCCCATCCATTGCAAGGTCGAAGCTGTCTGTTTGCCTAGTGTCGGGGGAATATTCACACAGTGATGTGTTCTATTTTAAGCCAGAGGGACGCATTCTGAGCCAAGCTGGCTTTGGAGTTACCATTGCCTCCCCCCAAACTTTCTCTGTTACTGTTACAAACCAAATATATTTCTCTGTTATGTTGATCACTAGTCTACGCTGATCTGCTCTGGAAGAAGGTGTTGAAGTCTAAGGTGCATAACAGTCATTTTTTAATAATACATACAGTAAACTGGTTAAATTTGAAGAGACCAAGGTGGGTGGTGTAGCAGATACTAAATTAGCAGCACAGAGGCTACAATGGGATCTTGATTTAATTAGCGACTGGGCTGATACCTGGCAGATGAAATTTAATGTAGACAAACGTAAGGTAATCCATGCAGGGAGCAGAAATATAAAGTACAGATATTTTATGGGTTCCACTGAAATAAAGTTAGCTGATTATGAGAAAGATCTCGGTGTCTATGTTGATGCTTCCATGTCCCACTCTCGCCAGTGTGGGGAAGCAATAAAAAAGGCCAATAGAATGTTGGGTTACATGTCTAGCTGTGTGGAGTTTAAGTCAAGGAAGGAGATGCTATGATTATACAATTCCTTGGTAAGATCTCACCTAGAATATTGTGTGCAGGTTTTGTCACCATACCTTGAAAAGGACATTGCTGCCTTGGGAAGGGGTCAACCTAGGGCTACAAGAATCATTACTGGTCTTAGAGGAATGTCTTATGAATAAAGGTTTGGTGAGCTGAATCTGTTTAGCATCAAGCAAAGGAGACTAAGGGGGGACATGATCCAGGTATATAAGATTCTAACTGGTCTGGATGCTGTTCAGCCAAATGGCTACTTTAATATTAGTTTAAATACTAGAACTCGTGGCCATAGGTGGAAATTAGCGGGAGAACATTTTAAACTGAATTTAAGAAAACACTTCTTTACACAGCGTGTAGTTAGAGCATGGAATAGTCTTCCTACTAGTGTAGCGGAAGCTAAAACCTTGGGTTCCCTTAAATCAGAGGTAGATAAGATTTTAACAACTTTGAGCTATTAGTTAAGTTCTTCCCAAACGAGCTTGATTGGTCAAATGGCCTCCTCTTGTTTGTAAATTTCTTATGTTCTTATTTACAAAGTCACTTTCAGTATCCAATTGGGTCTTATATGTACAAAAATTCTTGTCAGTTATGTTGGATAACAATATAACAAATACATATTTTGAAAGACTTTGTCATGTCATCTATCAATGTTCAAGAAAATAACAGTTCAAAAGGAACACTATCGATTTCCAGGCAACTCTGACAGAGGTGCAGACTTTCATGGCAATGACAAGTCATCGTGTCCGTGTCTCTATGATGTCAGAAGTGTACGAGCAACTTTATTGGCCGCAATGCAAAATGATATGTCTGTGTAAACCTGAACAACACCGATCGTACAGTAAAGCACGGTGGGGGCCGTATTCTGTGGAGGTGTTTCTCTTTAATTGGGCCGGGGGAGGGACAGAAGGGAAAGTGGATGGTGCAAAATAGCAAGGGGTTGTTGAAGAAACATGCTGCCCACAGCCAGGGAGGTGAGGATGGAAGATGGTTCACCTTTTAGCATGACAATGACCCAAAGCGTACTGTGCAGTAGCTGAAGGTCAGTAGAGTCATTGTCCCATGACTGAGTCACTGACCTCAATCTCATTGAAAATCTTTACATTGTCTTAAAGTGTGCAATCCATCAACAGTTACCGAACAGTTTGACTGAGCTGCAATAATTCTGTAAAGACAAACGGGCAAATATTTCCCCCTCTAGACATGCACAGTTGGTGATGGTCCAAACAGACTCAATTTGTTGTATGTTTTTAGGCTGTTGATCAAAAAAGTTAATGGATTTGACAAAGGCTGGTGACTTTCTATACCGACTCATTTCAGCCTTTGGAGATGAGTTCCCAACTTTTTGATATTCATGATGAAATCCCATAGCCTGAACCTTGGTCACTCAATGTACAAAAGGTAAACTTCTGGCCACTGGGAAATATCTGCACAAATGTGCCGCTTCACTGGAGTGAAGCTGTATCTAATGGGGGGAATGTAATTATATGTCATACCGAGATGAATACATAGGTTCTGCTTTAGATCCAGTCTGGGAATGATGAAATGTTGTACATTTCTGTTTGTTTTGTCCATATTGACCTTGGAAGTGGAAGAAGCATCATCAGTCTTTGGTCCTCAAGGAGATGGACACTCTCCTGTCTCGTTTTACACTGTCTGGCTTTGATACTGCAGGAGACCCTGCCAGAAAGATTAATTGTTTCCTCTTTGTAACATGTTGCGAATTTGTAGAGAATCCTAACTTATTTCATGTAAATCCAAAACAGTTTTGCAACAATTAGGCTTAATCTTTGCTTTCACTTCGCTAAAACTCTGAAAGTCAAGAAATAATCTGATTTCCCTCACTACCAAATATTAATTTTGTATGAAAAATATTGGTTTGTATTCATCGTAATGCATTTCCTAAATTCCGGCATAACGTCGAACAATGAAATAATAAAATAAATCGCTGACATCTAAATTATTTGTAGAACAGAATGACATCTGGGATATCTTAATTGGGTCATTTTATGTACTATATCACCTCTTATATCACTGAGATGGCGCCACCATACGTTTATATGAGGTAATAGCTTTTCCTTATTCACATCGCAGTGCTGAGTTTTCCATGGCTGTGTATCTCATAAATTTCAATTAACGTGTCCAATCAACTTCAGACTAAGAGAAATCTGCAAATTTGAACAAGGGCTATTATTTTTACTTTTAAAACTTTTGACTCTAGGAACCGTAAGTAAGGGTTCATTCAAAACCATTGATTAAATTCGGGGAAAAGTTGCCTTGTGGTTAAAAACGGACGATTATTCATTGAACGTAATTGCAGCCGATCTTTCCGTGCCTTAGCCTTATTTATATATACATGAAACACATACAGACATAGCATAGTGGAAAATAATGGTTTCCTTTAATGCTCTTGAATGTCCTCTTCGTTAATCGGGGTCACACACTGCAGCGTGTGTGTCCCGGTTTTATGATGTACTGCGTATGTGATAGAGAAAGGGGGCACTAGCGCTCAGAAGGTGGGAAACAAGAGACCCTTAACTTGAGCGCTAGAAACAAGTAGCAGGAGCAAGGACTGACTGGCTCAGAAATCCGGGAGGGACGCGATGTCTCACCGATGCGGGTATGTCTAACTTCTTACACCGAATTAATCGGGCTATAGGCGATGTGGGCACCATCGCTCATTTGCAGAATTGCATGTGATGTCAATAAGGTAAATACTTTCTAACGCTATGTGCAATATTCTTTGTATTTTTCAATGCACAAAGGCTTATTTCTTAAAAGCTAAATAGTCAAAATCGAAAGCCAGAAGAAATCGTTATAAATAAGTCGAATATCGAATAAGAAGAAATTTCTAATTTATGCATGTATTTTCCATGTGGCTGACATAGCATTAAAAGTAGGTGATTACTTAAATTCTCTTAAGAAGAATAACGTTTCCATAGTGTGCGTCATGTGTTGCTTCGCTGTTTGTTGAAAGCACCGTATGCTTTTTTTCTGCGTTCATGTTTATGAAAGGAGAGATCAACGTCAATGTACTTCACGTATTAAACAATACGCAGATAAATAATAAATAATTTAAAACATTGGCTTGCAGTTATCCTAAATTATAGGGAGAAATTATATCTGTTATATATATTCAATTATACATCCCCTCCCGCCCCCAGAAATAAAAGCGTTTCAAAATGCGAAAAATCGTTGCGCTGTCCAGCGTTCTGAAAGTGTCAGAATGACAAAGAGCTGCAAATTAAGTTACTCCATAAATGATATGCACTAGATGAATACTGCTCTTCCAAATGATAATATATTTAAATGTGCATTTTAAAACAATTTATAATGTCCTTTATTTGGAAGCCGAGGTTTAAGCTTCATTGCTATAGTTTGCGAAGAATTACGTTCCTTAGCTGAACCCCTTTTCAATCGAGCGCTGATGAGGGGAGAAAATAGGCTATATATGTAAGTTACATGTGTTATAAACTCAACAAGTGTATTCATAATTAGCATGTATAAATTTAATGGCGCTGCCGTTCAGAAAATTGAAAGAGCCACTATTTCTTTCTCTTAACAGGTACTGTGCTCATGTGGATCGCTTTAAGAAATTATGTGCGCACGTAATGCTTACCTTACCAGACGTGGATATCCCAGAAAACAACTTTCACCATCTCAGCGAAGTTCCCAGATGGATGTGACATTGTTGACGTGACGTGGAAGTGTGGCTTACTCCAAAATGAGCTTGATCGGTGCCTTGCTGTTCCCAGGCGTACTGCTTAGCGCAGTTGTGATCGCCAGTGACATATTTGAGCGGTCGCTGGTGCCCAGAGCCGCATCGCGATCCGTGGCGAGGATGGATGGTGATATAATAATCGGGGCCCTCTTCTCTGTGCACCACCAGCCCTCGGCCGAGAAGGTGGCAGAGAGGAAATGCGGGGAGGTCAGGGAGCAGTACGGTATTCAGAGGGTGGAGGCGATGTTTCACACGCTGGATCTTATAAATGCGGACCCCAACCTCTTACCCAACATCAGCTTGGGCTGTGAGATAAGAGACTCTTGCTGGCACTCGTCCGTGGCCTTGGAGCAAAGCATTGAGTTCATCCGGGATTCCCTCATCTCCATACGGGACGACAAGGAGGGTTCCAAGTGGTGCGTCGACGGCACCCCCTCGAACCAGCCCCCTGCCACCAAAAAGCCCATCGCTGGGGTCATTGGCCCGGGTTCGAGCTCGGTGGCGATTCAGGTGCAGAATCTGCTGCAGCTCTTCAACATTCCCCAGATCGCCTACTCGGCGACCAGCATCGACCTGAGCGACAAAACACTCTTCAAGTACTTCCTGAGAGTCGTCCCCTCTGACACCCTGCAGGCTAGGGCCTTGTTGGACATAGTCAAGCGCTACAACTGGACCTACGTGTCTGCAGTGCACACAGAGGGTAAGAGGAGGCAACGCCGTTTTGCCTAATCATTCTGTCCTTCAGAACAAACTACTGCTATATTAGTCTCTTAGTCTCACAACCTCAACAATGTTGTGATGTGTAGAAGCATCAAAGAAACAGCCGTGCAATACAAGCGAAGTAATTAGTCATTTCAATTGTGTTGCGATTTTATGGATCCTGGCAATTACGCATTACTAACGCTGTAATATTTGCACATATTATATGTAAATCAGTGGACAAAGCCATCATTTTTGTTGTTTTGTAGTTTTTAATAGTATAATTTTAAAACGATTGTCATAAATTGCCTTGATAATGCCATGATTGATATTTCTAAGACTCTGGCGTCACAACAGGTGATGCTTTTCAGCTCCATCACCCACTTTCCCATGACAAATGTCCTCAAAGTCAGTAGATACCACGCTTCAACCATATCTGCAAAGATCTTCAGCTAAGCTCTCATGTCTCTGCTCCATTTCCAAGATCTGCTTACCAAGGTTATGGCCGATGCGAATCAGAGAGCTTCTCGTTTTTAAAGACCTACCTGGAGAGCAGCTCAAAGACTACAAACTGTTACGTTCTTGAGCATGTTGTTGATGGGATCTTCTGTAAAGCTCTGAAGAGCAGCCCAGTGTTTAGACTAATAACATAAACTTATATATTCAGCATAAAAGCTTTTTATAGTGGCAATTTATTATTTTAAAGTTTGTGTTTATTAATATGAGTCACGTAGAACTTCCTGCCAGCACCCTCTAGCCTTGAATATTTTTGTATAAATGTCTTGTCTAAGGTGACTTTTCACATAAGCACAGACACTCTCCTCTCTCCAGTCCCTCCCCTGCTGTAATGCTGAAAAAACTCCAACTGCCAATTGCAGTCTGACATGCACTCTTAGTAACGGGAAGCTATCTAAGTTAATTAGCCTAACACACCATACCTGTGTCTGATTTGATAGTATACCTGTTTGACGTGTCTACATATGTGCTGTGCTGTCTGTAACACGCGTGACAATCGTTGTTCATGTGATGTGCCATGATGTTAGATATATTCAGTGAGATTCTACATTTTCCATTTTAAGAATTCCATTTTCCAGCAAAGAGAGGAAAATGAACCATAATCCGGAAAGGGGGGGGGGCTTTATCTGTGACGCATTACCCATGACAAATCCAACTCCCCCAACAATGCGAGCACCTTCCACGGGTTGCTAAAAAGCTGTACAGCCCCGACTGGCCGGTGCCAAAAAATGGATAGGTTGTTATTCTGCTGCTCGATAATTGTGATGGGCGCCGTTCCCTGGTGTGGCCTTGGTCCAGTCACTCCATTAGGGAGCCAAATTCGACTCATTGCACTTACCGGGGCTGACTGAACACCCACAATGCAGCAGGCTCTCCATGCTGGCAATCGGGGTCTCAAATATGCGGTGTCACTCAAGGACGGTACTGTCAGTGGTTGGAGAAGCGTGACCTTACTCATCCTTAAACACCCCCCCCCACACACACACACACACACGACCACTACCACTCCTGTAATTAATCTGGCCTTGACAATAGACCATAATACTATTGAGCAAGTTCTCCATCTATGGGTCCATTTTCACATGGTTGTTGTTGGTACGATGCTTGAGATTCCGGTTGGTTGGCGTTTTCTAATTTAATGCATCATATTGAAACACCTTCATCTCGGTTGATGGTTGAGCACGTCAGATGCTCCGGGATCCGGCCTTTTCTACAAGAGGCGCTGGATCCTCGTTCTGCCGTGACTGAGGCCCGTGATGTATCGCTTTCGCCACCACGTCCAGGAAACTATGGGGAGAGCGGGATGGAGGCCTTCAAGGAGCTTGCCTCCCAGGAGGGCCTGTGCATCGCCCACTCGGACAAGATCTACAGCAACGCCGGCGAGAAGCACTTCGACCGGCTGCTGCGGAAGCTGCGGGAGCGACTGCCCAAGGCGCGTGTGGTCGTCTGCTTCTGCGAGGGCATGACGGTGCGCGGCCTCCTCATGGCCATGCGGCGGCTGGGCGTGGCAGGAGAGTTCCTACTCATCGGAAGGTACGACGTCTCGCTCTTATTCGTAATTTTGTGACTGCTGAAAACGAGACGTGGCCTGTTGGCGTGGTTGGACAGCAAGGTGGTTCCTCTACAACAGGGGTCCAAAACTGTTTATCCCTGAGGGCCAAATTCCAGCAGCAGCACCAAGTCAAGATGATGGTGGGGTGGCAATTAATCACATGGTCCAGATTAAATTGTCTCTCAGTCCAGATATGGACCAGAGTCCACCAATCAGAGACCCCTGCTCTATAATACAAAAAAATCCTCGTGAATAATTCAAATCTTATTATTGCTTATGTAATAGAATATTTCTAACTTCATTGTGCATATACAGCAAAGCCCTTATTATTATAATAACATTATTAATTTTATCACTGAATCCCAAATGTATTGTAAGTGTTTTATATAATAATACTCAAAGTCATATGCTTTCATATAAGTAACTGTACACAGGCATGGTGTTATATACTGAAAATTCTAGTGTCTCACAGTTACTACTGTAGTCTAGACTGGGGGAAACTTCACGCTCAGAACCTACTATGTGTAAAGAGAGAATCGTGAGGGATACTGAGGATGAGCAGCTGTCCAGGGAGAGATGGCCAGCTTAGGAACTGGGTGTGTCATATTCAGGGATGTGATGGATGTCCAGCCTGTGGTCGCAAATCCTGGTGCATGTGCAGGTGTGATACCTGCAATCTGAACGTGGGCGTCGGTAGAAAGACTTTCATTGCATATA
>JAABNX020000030.1:17651590-17680814 GCA_015163995.2 Mormyrus lacerda
GTGCTATTGAAAACATCATCGCTTGTGGTCTGTTAATGTCAGAATGCAGTATTCTATTAAAAAAATGACAATGTATGTTATTGCAACAGGAAAACAAATCTAATTCAGTTCTTCAACCTGCTATTACATTTTTCCGACTTACCAATAAACTCAAGATCCTAGATCTTTTTTTTTGCAAGAAAGCTCATTAAAGGAGTTAAGTAGAAATCTAGGTTTCACTGCAGGTATTTTTACCCACTCAAGGGTATTATGCAATTCATTTTCAACCCAAATTACTAGAGGTCTGAAAAATCTATTTGCATATAATTAAAATGTTGTTGGTTTACTTTTCCAACAATCACAACCGTGTCAGAATGGCATGGCACATATGTACACGCAGCCAAAGAGCTTCACATACTAAACACACGAACACACACGCAGCCATGGTCACTGTACACACATCCAATAGTTTTGTGACTCAGCTGACCAACATGCTTGTTTCCATAGAAACTACATTCTGGACGTCTGTAAAGCAACAAGAAAAGCCCATTTATGAACAATTATTTATCGTTTAATATCATTAAATAATCTAAATGGACTGTGGGTAATATCTGCTCTGCAGTGGTTTTTTGTCGTTGCCTGAGTAGTTTTTGCTAGTTTTTTTCTTAAGTGTCAGATTTTACAAGGTAACCATATCTTTCTTTTACTATCAATCAATTAACCAAAATACATATATACATAATTCAGTTAGATTTTTAAATATATTTTGTTTCATTATTTCCTTACACCTTTCTGTATATGTGTAGTGCTTTAAAGGTTTATTGTTTCTTTAATAATACAATCAAGCATTTTAATATCATCCTTAACAGTATCGTATTGCACTAAAGCATCCTTTATGAACTTCTGTGAAAGAATGTGACAAAAGAACACAGACCTCTGGTTTCAGAGCAAATTAAGCAGAAGACTACAAAATCTGTTTTATATATATTTTCCCTGACTGCTGATATAACCTGTTATTCACAACGCAATGTCTGCATAGCATAACTACAGGGGCCCTTAATAGTAACACGCTATGACAAACTGCAATAAAATTAACACTGTTGCCAGTGTTGATGTTTTTACAATATGTGGAAAGCATAGCATAAATTCATGTCGTAATAATGCAGAATAACAGAACAAACAACAAATAACAGATTTTGTAAAAATGTTTCACAAAAACCGTTTCAGTCTTAGTCTGCAAGCTGATTGGTAAAAAAGAGCTTCAATGAACATGATTGGTATGACAGACTGGATTTTAACTTGTGTTATGAAGGGGGTTATGAGTCAAGTGTTAAATCTCATTCTCAAAATGAAAATATTCCTGGTTCCCTTGTCCTTCTCTATGCCACCCATGTTTAATCACGCTAGTTTGCTAGTTTGTTAGAAATACTTGACAAGGAAATGTGTTCGTAACGCATTTCAAATAAGACAAATGCAGCCTTTATCAGCAGCTTTCTGGCATGAATTAATTTTTTCATTAATTCATAACAATTGTTTTGTATGATATTTGACTTTACAGAATTCCAGAAATTGTTGTTTAATTTCTGTTGTTCCAGAAAAAAATCCTGATCGTTATATCAAATGACGTAGATGTTACATAGTAGTATAATTTATATATTTTATATACAGTTCGGAATGCATGCTAATAGAATTTGTAGTATGTTCCTGCTGTTCTTTTTTAACTGTTAATTTTGAGCCACAGAATGTGTTTCCCTCTGTTTCATCTGAGCTCCACCCAGCGTATGATCTGCCTATTAACATGGTAGGCAGCCAGACACTCTGCAGAAAGTGTCAAACCTTTGCCATAACAATGGCTCACGGGTATGGTGGCCCCAGAAGCCAAATTTCAGATTGAGACGTCATTGGTCGCTCAAAGGCTTCAGAGGTCAAATACCGAAAGGTGCACACATACACTGGACACACTGACACTGAGACAGGCACCTGTTACAGTTTCAGGGTTGTGCCATGTTTTGATAAAAACGATTCAGAAATATGCATCTTTTAAACACCTACCTGGTACCGAGTTGCTTGGAGCCAGTCCCAGGTGGCGCTGGAAGTGCTCCGGATGAAGTGCCGGTCCATCGCGGTGCACATACAAAATGAGCGATTTGGAGACAGCGGTTCACCTGGCTGCACATCATTGGGCTGAATTCAAATCCCCAGCTGTGGAGGTGTCAGAGTGCAGGGTCTCCCACGGCGACATTGTGCCACCCTGCTTTGCTTGTCTGAAAAATTAAAAGTCCTCGCAGTTTGTTCCAGAAAAATTAGGGGAAAAAAGCCAACTTTTGTTCCTTTGAGAGCGCATATTTGATAGTCAGCTTAGTGCAAAATATCTAAAATAAAATACAACCATCCCCCCACCCCGCGGGGAAAACTCAGGTTTGCAGGCGTTTGGATCCTATCCACGTACTAAGAAGATGGACTGAGGTTGTATGTGCTAGAGGCTTGAGCTGATGGCCCGCTTACTAATACAGTTTGCGTATATGTTCATAGTTTCAGACTCTGCGATTTTAATAAGTGGAATTCCATGAACGACCCAAATTTTCAAATGTAAATCCCAGCCATGACCTCTGTGAAGCAACGTAATTCAACTCATATTTCCAGCAGCATGGAATGAAGTAGTTTGCTAACATGAAAGACACAATGAAATAAGTAAATGACACAATGCAGTTGCTACAAACTACTTGTGAATTGGTATGAATGGCATAAAGATATAAATTTTGATTCCTAATGTCTAATCTGCAACTCAAGCAATGAACGCCCCTTATCCGTTAGGGTATGAAAGTGCACCTAGTTTTATGCACCATTGAAAACATATGTTGTCTCTCCGATGCAGTAAATGTGTGTCTCCACGCCATGGAAGTGTGACATCACTGCCTAGCAACCGCATGACGACTGGTTTAATTTGTATCTATATATCCATTGTATTTTAGCAGCCTCTTAATTAACTCCTGACATAAAAGAAATGATGAATTGTATTGATTTCGGATTTTTTTTTTTTTTTTTTGGTTATTAAAGAAAGAGCACAGGCTTGTTCCTTTTCCGCCCTCCTGCTTGACTCTCCTGAAAGTGACACCTTTCAGAGTTGGTTAAAAATAATGATGCTCCAGTTTATGAGCAGACATGTAAGGACCACCGGTTGCCACGGAGCTGCTCAGAAGAGAAGGACATCAATAGCTCAGCGTCGGCTCAAAAATTCTGTAACATTAAACGAAAACAAAATAGCTGAGCACGAGCTCAAGGCCAAGAAGCAGGACCCGACAGGGTGTGTGTGTGTGTGTTTGCCATACATCCATCTACCTATTTTTTACCTATTACACCAGCCTTGTTTATATTTTCACCATGGAGATGCGATCATGTTGGTCGTCTGTTTTTCATCAGTTATTTTTGTTGTCGTTTTGTTGCAGAGAATCTGTGGGGGGCGACAGCAGGGTGTGGGGGAGTTTTCATATTGCTCTTCGCTGTTTCACTAGTTGCATCTTCTGGCTCATAGTCGGGGATATGAAATTGTACCTGAACATGGTTACTTTTCTGACATGCTGGCTGCAAAGGGCTAGGAACAGTGTTTTCTAAGGCGCGGCCTCTTGGCGTCACCAGCAAGCTTGTCCTGCAGGTGTTTCCTGCCTCACACCTCCTGTGCTGAATGCAACATGGGCCGGTCTGAATGAGGCGGAATTCCACAGATATGTTTTGGGCTGGTTGTCGTATTCTGTATTTGGAACATGGTCACCACGGAGATAAAGGAATTACTTCACAAAAGGGAACGTCAACCAACTCCCATTGTTTTCAACATCTGGGCAACAGAGTCTTTGCAATGCATGCACACAGTGTGTGGCAGTCTTTCTGTGGTAGTGATGTATTCATTATGGAGAGTGGAGGGAGGAGGCAGACGTTTTGTTTCAGTGTGATCAACTGATTTATGATTGATTTTTACATGGCCGTAATGGATTCATGTCACTTATCTGACTCAACATATCTGTTTCTGTTCCTATGGCATCATTACGGTCTGTTATAGAAGCTGGATCACATTAGGGTTGACTGAATAGCAGTGCAAGGTTTACAGTATATGCAGATGTAACAAACTGCAAATTCATTTGCCTAACCTAAACAGGAAACTGGAGTAGTGAAATATCTATCTTCCGACTGCCTATTCAATACAGGGTCGCACGGAACGCAGGGCTAATCTGAGGCTGGGAAATGAGCCGAATGGGATGCCAGGCCGTCACAGGGCAGACACACACATACAGCAGGTGGTTTGTAGACACCAGTGAACCTCACTGTATGCGTTTGGACTGAGGGAGGAAACCCGCGCGAAGAGAATTTGCACACTGGATTTGAACCGCCAGCCCGAAAGGTGTGAGTGATCAGCGGGCCAGCAGGCCTTATCTTATTTCTCACTTAATACCATAACGATGGTCGACACACTACTGGATCATTAGGGGGCACAAATAATATCGTATTATTATCTTATTCACGTGTTATGCATCCGTCCATTTTCTGAAATCTCTTGTCCTATTCAGGGTTGGGAGGGGGGTCTGTCCTGGAGACTACGGGTGGAGAACAACCCAGCATGGGGAGCCAACCCATTGCAGATTTATGTAGTAATTAATCACAAACTTAGTCTTAGTAACATACAGATCTCATGTTTAATCATCATTAACAAATCCTGAAGCATCTTTAATCTCAAGCCGATATTATGATAACTTTTAATTCTGCAGATCTTTGTGAAGGATCTACTAAAGGATCTACTGAACCTATTGTCACATAATTACCAAGGAGACTCTGAATACTACAGAAAACAGCACCATATCTGGACCGCAGGAATAAACGTCTCCCACCAAAGATCTTAATCACACTGCACTCGAAGGTCCATGCTGGCTTTGCCTTAATTTAGTGTGGGCGGTGATTTAGCCAGCTAAGGAACCTCACCTGGAGATCAGGACCTGGAGAAATGACTCGTGAAAGGGACATAATACCTGTGAAAGGTACTTAGAAGACCTGGCTAGTCCGGCTGATACTCAGAGTCACTTAGGTGGACCCTTAATTAGTGTGAGCATTTTCCCAGAATGCTTTGAGCCATCTGTCAGGTTATATGGCTGCTTTTATAGTAAGACACTGTCAGTTGCATAAAAGTACAGGGCCAAAATGGGCATATTTACTATTTGTTCTGTTCCAGGCTGGTGATAAATGGAGCTAAAAAAAAAATCACAGCTTGGTGATACTAATGTGAGTGTTAAGGAACATGAGGTTTGGATGTTTTGTATGTCTGCTTGAACGCATAATGGATTCATAGCAATTCCAAGGACCGGGGCAAATGATGAGGCTGTGAAAGTGAATGTGATCGTCAGAACTGACAGCAGACCTGTGACACACCACGAAAGAGATGAGGCTGTGAACGTGATCGTCAGAACTGACAGCAGACCTGTGACACACCTCGGAAGAGGAGATGTTACAATGCGGCTGAAAATATTACTGAAAAAAAAGACACTGAACAGGTGTGCATATGATTTTATATGTGCAAACCTATAAAAATTTAGATATATTTATCAGAATCTAGCTTTTGTAGGGAGGTCTGGGCCATTATCCCACGAAAAAAAAAGCAAGTAAGCTCTATTTCAATTTTAGATTTTATGATGATCATTTGTATGTTGAACTAGAGAGGAAAACACATGGCAATAACAATAACCAGTCACAAAATGACAGAGAATTATGTGCATTCACACCAATAGCTATAATGGTGATTTTTTTTTTCAGCGTTTTCACTGGATGGGCAGATGATTCCTCTGGGTGGGAAACACCCCCCCCCGGTCCACCTGTAGACACACCCCCATTTTGCACTAAGAGAGTAAAGCGGTGGCCCAGTAGGCATCCGCACGCCTCCACCCAAATCCTGCCTCCATCTGCTCCTGGCATATGTGCCCCGTGATGGACTGGCTTCCCGTCCAAGGTGTATGCCTGCCTTGTGCCCTGTGCATTCTGATACCATCATCAGAACACCTATCCCTAACCATGGTAAGCAGCTGGATTATGGGTGGATGAGACAATCAAAACTGAAACTCTTTTCAGCATGACATCCTGAAAGAGTTACAAAAATAATAATAGTCTTTCTTTTCAGCAGTAATCACGAAGTGCATAACGGAAAAGTTTCATTAACAAAACAGTAGCAAAGACGATAAAAAAAAAACAACAATAAACCAAACAGAAGAAGGGGAGTACAGGTTTGAGATGATACCTGGAATAAATTATGGTATATATAAAATGCAGCTAATGCCTAAGATAAGTTATGATATGAAATATTGTCGATCAGACCCACCAATGTCGTATCATCAGAAAATTTCAGTTGTGTTTGTCAGCGACTAGCTGTTTAACCCTAAAGACAGTATGTAACTTAACAGAAGCTGTAATGGTAGCCTAGGCAACACACCTGGAATGCACATATTTTTCAATAGCGTTGGCGATGTACAAATCAAACAGCTGATTTCTAGCTCATTTCCACAATCGCTTTTATGCAGCTATCCAGAAAATTAGAAACCCTTATTGTTATTATCATTGTTATAAGTTTTTTATAATTGTTTTATAATTATAATTATTGTTATAAGTTATTACCCAGCTCAGTTTTCTAGCACGCATTTAGCTCAAAAGCTGCCAGTCATGGCCTTTATGGAGATTCAGGGAAAATGTACATTATGCACAGAAGTCATAAGTCAAGGTTGATTTGTTGTCAGACTGGGGTTAACTTTTGAGGGTAACTAAGCAAATGCAAATCAGGCTTTTGAATCTTTCTCTGATCAGAGTAGAGCAAGCATGTAGTATGATTTTAGATTTATTTTTTATGGTGGGGGGGGCACAAGAGGAACTGTAATTATTCGAAAGGGACCAGTTTTATCATTATACAATTACAGTATATGTCTTGAATTGTTGAGTGACAGGGGAGGGACATTCCAGGAGCCAATCAGCTCTCAGCTGGGCCCAGTGCCACTGTGGTTCCGTC
Organism: Mormyrus lacerda; assembly: GCA_015163995.2. Classification (NCBI taxonomy): domain Eukaryota; kingdom Metazoa; phylum Chordata; class Actinopteri; order Osteoglossiformes; family Mormyridae; genus Mormyrus; species Mormyrus lacerda. Next base: position 17,658,600 of record JAABNX020000030.1, read on the forward strand.
CCTGAATACGCCCCCCCAGGCCCCGCCCTGCAGGATGAAGAAGCCGACTGAAGGACCGGTAGCTTTTCTAACGCTCCTGCTGATGCATTTTCCTTTCCGCTGGACGGGCTTTTTTTAGTATATTGCGGCCACCAATGTCCCCGTGGACGTGAAGAAGAACACCAGGCAGCCCCAGCTAATTTCTAGGTCTAGGAGAAAGTGTCTGAGAGAGCCTATGTAGAGCAACACGCACCGTTGTGTGTGTGTGTGTGTGTGTGTGTGTGTGCTGCGTTTCAGAGAAACATCGACACACGGGTGACGCCACAAAGGGCACCAGCTGTACGTCTCCGAAGACGTGGAACGTCACCTTCGAGAAATGAACCAGCGAACCTAAAGTTAGCCGTACACTTTTCAATTCCAATCACAAATCTGACACACGGGCATTAAGAATACAAACCCCTAAGCTTATGTTGAGTGACCCAGAAATTTTCTGCTAAAGCGTTCTCTACTGGTACACTTTAATGTGCCCTTTTTCCTCCAGTTAAAGACACACTCATGTGTTGGCAGGTAAATTTTATCACCATAGTATTTTAATATATTGCCATAGCAACATACTTAAAAACCCCAATGTGGGTAGAAACAAATGTTGCATTTCTAACTGGTGTGTGGTCTATGTTGAAACGTGATTTAACGCAATAGCAGAACTAAATAGTGTTGCTGTATATGTGTGGTACCATTAAAACATTATGGCACATCTTAATTTCTGTCTTGTCCTTTGAGATTAATGTAGCTGTAGTATAATGCTGAAAATTGCATGACCCAAGTAAGATATTCCACTTGATCTCTACTGTGAATGAAGCTGGTAATTGACAAGTTATCACCCTTCTCTATACTGTAAGCTTATACTCTATTATACTGTACGTGGATAAAGAAGAGATAACTGCATCTCTTGGTCTTCTACATTGTGTCATCAACAGTAATTTTGTCAGTTTTTTTTTTACTTAATTGCTTTGAGAACCTCTACTGTGTGTCCTTGTCAGTAAACTGGCCATATTGTATGTCAAGAAACTCTTGAGTGCAACAACAGTCCAGTATAGCCGTTACATTGCATTTTAAAGAGAAGAGAGGTAAGGGATGAGAGATCTGAGAGGAGTGGAGTGGCATTACCATTTGTGACCAATGATTTAATTTACTTGATTAAAATGACCAATGAGGTGTGATTTCAGCCACAAACCATAAAGATACTATGTAGCAGGAAGCACCATTCCTCCTATCACTAGCCGATCAAATACACTTTCACTTCAAACACTGTGTTCTTCGGAAATATTACCTTGACCTTGTGCCAGATAAGTGGTCATCAATGGAGGATGGATGTACTTTGAAAATATGTTCCTATGTTTTTTATCTATTATTTTCATATATTTATTACATACACATGATACTGGAAATCTGATTTTCTCTCCATCTATCCATACTGAACAATTAACCTTTTATTGTTTATTTTATTTGGAAATCTGGGAAAGAAAATTTGAATTAATGAAATCTCAATAGCACAGATAAATATGACCCTCTGGCTAGGGGTAAACGTCATGTTCAGTTCAAGAGTGATTTTCTCTGTGGCATTAAATCTTTTTAATCGCAATTGAATGTCAGCTGAGGCTGACTCAAAATGGCAAGTTAGAATCCTGGTTGGGCATTTCTATGGCGGCTACTTTTCAGGCTGAGGATAACCGTGTAGAGCAGTCATCAGGGACCCCCAGCCAGTCCATGTTTTTGCTCCCTTCCAGCTCCGGGTGGAAAGCAAAAACATGGACTGTCGGGCAGGAACCAGGGAGGGAGCAAAAACATGGACTGGCTGGGGGCCCTGAGGACTGGGTTGGGAAACACTGCTGTTGACGTTTCAATCTGAATAAAAAGGGATTTATGCTGCCAATAAATGGGCAGCTCAGCCATCGTACTCTTACTGTAGATACCCCTTGGATTTGTTATTCCATCATATTTACTGCAATTTACTGGCCCACTATATCAGCGAGCTTGAGGAGATGAGGGCCCGGCCATTCTCTAACTAATTTGATTACAGGCCTCAATCATGGAGGCAAAGGGGCTGTTTGTGTGAAAGAACAAAGGTAGATAAACAAAAAAAAGAAGTACAAAAAACACAGGGCTTTTCTTGGGACGCATGTGTGCGGACGCCGAGTACACTGTGGTTCCTTTTGTTTGTTGGGGTCAGCTGTGTTTCAGTAAACACAGAAATACATAGAAATGATTTCATCCCCCAGACAACCAGACAGTGGGTCTTTGTTTCTCATCCCAAGTGCCGGCAAGTGACAGCTGAAACGAAAGTGACTGTGATTCGCTCGCCACTCGCATGACCTTCCATGACAATCAGTAATAGAGCTTCAGAGATTCAAGCCTACTTCTTTCTCCATCAATCATCAATCATCAACCATGGGCCTGCTGGTCCTGTACTCTGTTGTTTGTTTATTTCAGCTGCCGTTATCAGAGTGATTTTGTTTGCCCTTAAGCGAAATTCATTTGCCATAATAATACACTAAAAAAAAAACTCCAATATTTTATTACTCCAGTGTTTTATTAACTTGCCTCTTGGTTGCTCTTATCCAAAGGGCCAAATTGAATTGTTTTTAGCAAACTAATCATGTTTTTTGTAGTTTGTAACATCACAGAGCGTTTTGGTGGAACTACGAACTTTCCCACTAGGACACCAAGACCATTCTGTCAAAACCATCATGACATTTCCAGTCCCTATTGGACATTTTCCCTATGTATGATAACAAACATGGTCAGGCTACTAGGGACACGCCCCCACTGCGTTCGCACACTCCGCCGAAGACGAGCGGGAAATGCATTTTCCTGTTATGGAGTAGTGAGGGCCCTGATTCAGGCGTGTAAAACATTTAGCGGAGGCGATAGATGGCTTGGGGGTGTCTTGGGTGTGGGAGGGTGGGATGTGGGGGTGGCGGACGGGCACAGTGAGACAGATGGTCAGCCAGTGTGAAGACAGTCACGGAAACATGCCTGCCATGATCCACAGATAAACCCAAGCGCCGGGTAAGAACGCGTTCAACGTCTTCATTTCTGCTCCCTTCCTCTCACTTAAGGTGATGTTCCCGATTTCCTAAGGTAGAGCACCGTACATCCTATAAATAAACAGTGGCCTACATTGTGACTGCCCCAGAGCAGAACTTTATGGCAGAATATGGCCATAAGCCTGTGTACTATTTGAAGCAGTAACAAATATTGCTATTATCTGTTTTTTTTTTTTGCGCAGGTTCGTTTTCAAGCTAAGCAAAAGATTAGCGTCTTGAATTCACACAGTAACTGGGAAAATTTTACAAGCCATTTTTTCTTAAGCTTGTTTTTATTGTCACTAAATGGAAACAATGGAAAAAAAATTAGGTACATTTAGATATTTAGTTATTTTTGTCTTTAATTGGTTATTTTCATTTAAGGCACCTGGACAAAAGCTTCAGTCTGTTTCAAATCCTAATTAAAACAGTCTAAATATATCTGATTGCTATGTCCTGGCAGGCATAATTTTTTCATATAATGCTTCAAATCTGTGCATAACTAGAAGATATGAAATCAAGGCTATAAGCCCCAAAGGATATACTTTTAATGGCTTCACTTTTTTTTCCAAAAAATCGTTTAGCTTTGGTATTGTAAAACAATCAGTATTATGAGCACATAGGCAATACAGCAAAAACACAATTAAATACACATGAAAGTGTATTTATAAAACATTTTTTTGGCATTCAGATATGGAAACTAGTAAAACACTTTATTTACTAAGTCAACAATACACTATGTGTCAAAAATAGCCTTTGCTCTGTGGGCACAGACAAGGCAGGTGACATCTGAGGATGTCACAACAATTCTTCTACAGTTCTGCTCAAAAATCTACCCTCACCTCCTCCCCAGTTGCACTCCTCACAGTAATGAGATTGCTTTGTAGTATTCACCAGCCAAAACGCCCGATTTTCAGCCTGTTCGACTTGGACCGCTTTCTCGGTGCAGCCGTCGGGGAGCTGGAAGACGCACCTCGATTTCGTTCTGTGTTTTGGGAAAATAGCCAATTCTATTCTGTCACCTTTTTTGTAATTCTACAGGCACAAAGTGCATGTCATTTTCCCCGAGGCTCAATAGGAGACCAGACTCTGCTGGTCTGTACACATTTCATAAACTCGGATGAATAATAATGCTACAGTTTTGGCCAGAGATTTTTATTTTGAAACTGGATTTTTGTGTAATAATGCTGTGTGGCTCAGCTGTCTGTTGAAAAACACATAATTAATAAAATATTAAGAAATATTAATATAATAATAAGAATAATAATAATAATAATAATAATAAATCCCTTGGAATCGGTGGCAGCATGGACACTTTATAAAGGATTTTTCCAACCTGGTGCAAACAAGTGGACGTTTAAATGAGCCAATTAAGAGTTTGCTTTCATATTTATTTGATTATCCATGAGGAATGAGGAAGAAGGGGTCGAAATTAGTAACTTGGAGAAATCCCCCCCCCCCAGTGTTCTCTCACTAGGGAGTTGAGTTTCCTGGATTTTTGAAGGCAGTACAGGGACCTGGTGTACCGTCTTTGTGCTGTTTGATGTATGCGTCATGTAATAAATTTGTAGATACAGAAAGATTATTAATCATATTATTAAGCTTCTTATTCAATAGATCAGTGTTTCTCACCTCAGTCCTCGGGGCCCCCATGCGGCCCACATTTTTGCTCCCTCCAATTCCCTGAGAGTTGCATATTCTGTGACTGTGACTCCTTATTCTCAACTGGTTGGTTGAAACAAAATCTTGGTCTGGATTTTTACTTCCTGGACCTGAACCACCCACTTCTGCTGGTGATCAACATTGATGCAGATGGATACCCAAAGCTAGGCTTGCATCTTGCTGGGTTTATCGCATCACTACTTAAAGGTGAAATATTTGACTTATTTCTTAGCCACAATCACCAGCTAATTTCAGTATGGCAAAAGTACTTGGGACCATTATTGCCTGATTGTTATTAATTGTTCCAAGGTATTTGTAATTGCCCATATCTGTCATTTCCTCTCTTTGCCATTGTCTGTAATTAGTCAGAAACTGGGAATTTTCATTGATCTGCTGATATATGCAAAACTGAGTTTTAAAAGTCAGTGAAAGTCATCCAGCCTTTTTATCTCTTGCCTGATATTTCAGGTATCAGTGCCTCTTTGTCAGAATAAATAACAGAGTCTGATGACCTTGCTTCAAGAGAAGTGATCTGAAACAAAACCCCCATCCTAACCTGTGGATCCGCCTTGCCCTTTAGGGCCACATTGGATTTTTGGGTTGTTGTGTGCTTTAGGGTCTGGGCACTACCACCTGGATCCATAGGTAGGGGGATTTTTTTTTTTTGCTGCTGACCTTTTCAGGACACGGATTTGCTTTTTGGCACGAGAGCCAAATCCCTGCCGACGGATCGTCCATGGCAGCAGATGGGAAGTGGGCTTCAGATGGCTTGGGATCTGCAGCAGCTTCAAAAAAACTGTCCAATAAAGCTTAACCGGAAGCTGACTCCAGTCCTTTTCAGTCAGCCAACTTCTTGATGCCACTGTGATGCAAAGGCACCTGCCAATAATTAATTTTTAGGTCAGTCGTGCTTAAGACTGTTGTCCAATGTGCTGCTCAGTACACCTGAGATTTGCTGAATAGGCCATTGATTTTCGCGGCAGTGAAAATAGAACGTAATAGCGATGGGTGTCAGGGGATGCCTATGGAGAAATGAGAGTAGAAAATAGTGCCTTGACTCAGACCATGTTTGATCTCAACAATAGATTAATGGGTCTGTGTTTCCCAGGATTCATAATACAGCTCTTTTGGAGAAGTTATCTGGTAAGTTTAAATGATAACCACCACAGGAACCTGCCCAGAGGCCCCGCAAGGTGGCGTAGGCTGAATCTGACTCTCCGTTATACGCTAAGAGACGGTTCTTCATGCTCAGCACATCTCACACTCCACGTCTATTGTACCATTCCCCACACAGCGATGGTTGGGCGGATCGGGATGAGGTTGTGGAGGGATACGAACAGGAAGCGGTGGGCGGCATCACCATGAAGCTGCAGTCCGCCGAGGTCACCTCCTTCGACGACTACTTCCTGAAGCTACGTCTGGACACCAACACCCGAAACCCCTGGTTCGCCGAATTCTGGCAGCACCGTTTCCAGTGCCGGATTCCAGGTCACTCACAGGAAAACACAAACTACCATAAGAACTGCTCAGGTAAAAAAAATAAACAAACATCCGTGATCGTCAGCTCATATCGGTATTTATGATACTTAGGTTATTGTTAGCTGGCGTGTTCGCAAAATCAGTCTTAAAATGTCGCATTTTTACACAATATGAAGTGTATTGTAGACACTATCAACAGTTATGGGGTAATAATACACACGTATTATAGTCTCCTAGGCAAACAATATTTTCAATGTTTTGTGTCTTTATGTGTAATTGTGAACAGTGGCTGTCCTTGTGTGCGTAATGTTTCTTTTTGTAATGTTGTAATACTTTTGTTGTTCTTCCCTCACCTAACCTTTCCGCTGACAAAGCCGATCTAGGTAAATTAGACGCTTCTCATAGAGCTCTCATGATTTAGATGTCACTGTTCACTGGTCCCCCGCTCAGCAGGACCACATCCTAAGCACGCTGGCCGAAGTTCATCAGAACTTGAAACATTGCTCAGCAAAGCAAGTTTCTAATAAGGCACCCCTAAGTGTGCATTTTTTTTGCAATTCTCATAATCAACAGGGAAATGTAAGAAATGTTTCACTCTCAAAACTCTATAAAGTCACCATTTTCATTTACGTTTTTGTCCCCCCCCCCCCAAGAAAACCTATTTATTGCATATAGAAGAAACCCATTTTGGAGAAAGTGCATCCAATGAAGTTTGTTAAATTACATGCATCTCATACATTTTCATTGTAGCGTTTACTGTTTCCTTTAAGCAAAGTTTTGATTAGTTCAGTTGGTTGGTTTTGCAATCTCAGTGCACTTGCATATGTTAGTTCGCCCTGCATCCACTGTTTGACATTTTGACAAAATGCTGTGATGGAGAAATTTGCCAATATGGTTATAGTCTGCTGTTGTGTCATTTTTGCTGTTTCTTTGCATAGAGCTCCAAGATGGTAAGTGTATATTTAATAACGAATTTGCGCCACTATACGTCAGTTAACGTTACTTTGACACAGAAATGGAGGTCAACTGGTATAGAATGCTCTTGGCCAATCAAGAGGGTTTTTTGGCAATTCTGAGCAACACTACAAAAAGGATGCAATTAACTCAGAGATAACTGGGATTCCCTGCAATTCAGCTGTGCCCACGTGTCCACGTGACCATTCAAGCATGCTCTCCACGTCAATTGGTAAAGCCAGATTTTAACCATGAGACCTGCTTTCCCCATGCACAATGAATATCAAGAGTTCTTGGGAAAAAATGTTGAGAAAAAACCACACCATCTCCATCAGCCTGTTTTTTTTCTCAGAATGCACTTTATAGGGGATTCACTTTGAAATCTCCTTAACGCTTCCATTGTAGCACTCAAAAGAACCGTCGTTTCTGATTGGCTGATTACCAATGAAACCGGTTTCCTGAGGTAATTACCAACGAGGACACAAATGAGCAAATAAAGACAACAGAATGTAATTGGGTACATGAAACGTGACGCTTGGAGCATTTATCTTTTGACCTCTGAAGTTTCGAGAGCTATTGGGTTATTTTATGCACCGAAAAGGAAAGCAAGACAAGGACGGAAGTACTTTGGCTACCTCGCTTTTCAATACTGCCACACTGCTCCGACATGTATATTTTCATGCCGTTGTATTAAAATACCCCAATGTCTCAGGCGAGAGATGCTCTGCTGCCTTTCCTGCATGCCCAGGGCTGATGCCAATGTGCCGGCCTCTTCACAGATCTGCACATTGACCAATCAGCGATGAGAGATTTGGAGTCCCTCCGATGTAACAAACGCTGGAATAGGGCTACACGATAGCCACTTAGCACCTCACCTTACGGATGCAAATGCGCACAGAGGACCGTATTTGAATTGTCAACAGTTACATCCACTACCACTTTAAAACCCCGCCACCCTAGCAGCAGTGATCATCATGTATTTAACCAATCGGGGTTGAGCTACGTCACTAACCAGGGGCAGAGGAAGCATTAGCAGACAGCAGGAATATCTTAGGCACATCTTTAAATCTTTTTGAGTTTTAAGTTGTAACCATACGGTAAAACTTTGGGAAACTGGATACTTTTTATTCCAGTTTATACCAGGTTTGCATCTTGAATTCTGTGTATTGCTCTAATAATCTTCAGAATATATTCCAGTATTTATATCCTTTTGCTATGGTATATAGAAAACTCTTCATAATGCTCAAGTCTTTTTTAATGTGTTGCTCAGACGCACTAATTGCTTTTTACACGCCTCTGTTTATTTGTCCTGTAATGAAACCAATCGTTTTCACACATATGGAACCCGCTGCTCTGGATTGTTTTTATTTTATTTTTTGCGTTTATCAATGATTATTAACAGACGATGGCACTTCCAATAAAGCATTTTAGTGACATGAATTAAATGACAGATGCTATTTTCACTAACACAAAACAGACTGAAAAACATTCTACTTGTTCAGTGACAAAACATACCTATGATTATACCGCTGGTCATATATAACGTCTTATAATTGCTGTACATTTCTAATAAAGATTATAGAGATTAATGGTAAAACCAGGACATGATTTTTACGCATTTATACTTTTATACATAATTGTATAATTTTTATATTCCACTGATAACAAATTACAATCTAAGAATGGAGTACGTTTGTAGATTCTCATACCCGCCTTAGCTTTGCCATGCACCCCCTCCAAGTGTCAAGGCAAGGACACCATCTTTTATTTTATTTTTATTGTTTAATAAAGGTTTTCACCCTAAAACAAATAAGCCTGGCCTCTGCCAGGGGCTTGGCTACGGATCGTCACCCTCAACATGTCCCCCGTGAAAATCATTCTTTAGCTGAAACAATAAATCAGTATAGTTAGATGCACACCATCCTCACAACCGGGATACCCCTTTGTGATACATAACACCAGTGCTTTGCTGTTGCTGTGCATTTATTTGGGTTTCAGTGCTCGCATGGTTTATATCTGTTACAAATGGCTTTTGAATATATCATTAAATACTGTACATATGTGTATAAATGTGATATATGGATATTTTATTTTGTTTAAAAGTGAACGGTAATGTACAATTCTTTTTTACTACATGATGAATTTGAGTAACGTAAATATTTTAGGACATTAGAAATTAAATAACCAATTTCCAAATAGAAATGTAACATTATCGGGCATTTTATGGATATCAAGCACATGTCTGTAATAAAAATGATCCCAGTACCTATTGTGCATGTTACTCTGCCTTCTGTAAATCAATCAATTAAAGCCAAATTAAGCTCTCAATAAACTGCTGAACTGATGCCTTTTATCAAAGGCAACTTACATTTTTTAATCCATTTATATAGCTGGATATATTTATGGCACAAATTCAGGTTACGTCCATTGCTCATGTGTAGCATAGCAGATCCCCTCAAAGGGCTTGAACCAGCAAGCTTGAGGTTGTGAGTCAATGTCCCTCATCACTGCATCACCGAAATATGCATAATGATCTTCATAGCAGATGCAATGCCATCCTGCTAGCATGGAGTAAATAAAAATGAGGCAGTTCGTTTCCTTAATTTATTACAATTATTTTTTATTCTTCGTAAATTCCTCATTGTTCAAGATGTGACAAGGCTATCAGTCGAATGGCATTTTTTAAAATACCGTATCAAGGAGTATTCAGAGGAGATGTCTTTTACGAAGTTTCTCAGCTGTTGACTAAAGTTATAACCTGGTAAATGAGAGTCCTCTATCGTAATTACTCAAAAGCGAATCATAGTGCTTGACTGAGCTTCTTTGCTAGCTTAAAGGTGATAGCAATGAATTTTGAACTAGACTCCCCTGTGGAAGAAAAACCTCATTACTAATACGTAACCCATTCTTAATGACAGACATGCTGCTTATTCTGTGGTACTTTTATGGGAAATCTTGCTGGTATTATCACTATTAAGATTGCTAGATTACTAGATAATGAGTATAATCAATAACAGGATCTACCTAGAGAGAGACTTAGTAAAATAACTAGTTAGCTTGTTGTATGGCTAATGATAAATCTCAAAAGGTTGCCTTATTACTCCAGTAATCCTGTAGCCTGACAATTACTATCTTTCTGAATGAAGGAAAATATTGCAAAATGAATCTTATTTATGCATGCAAACCGACACGGCCCTTCCTCATACAAGCAAAACATGGTAAATCGCTGACAACGTGTACATAGTCGGACCTCAAGATGTCAAGATGTATTATTTAATTACAGTGTGAAGTTAACAGTTTTAAATTCATTGCCTATCACCTGTAATTGGCAAATTAGTCAATTGCTTCTTTAATGATAGAGTGTCCAGGGACAGGTTTTCATTGTGAAATTTGTATCTGATAATAGACACAAACACCCATTAGTAACTGAAGCAGCAAACATGACATGTCTCTAGCTAAGGGCTAAGTCAGGCGTCAGGAAAGAAATAGATTGTTGTCTGTTGTATATGAAAAAAACTCCTGTTTTGCTCTGTTGGCCCTTTCATATACATATCCACAGAGGCAGAAAACAGTTCCGCCTGTTGCCAATGGCAATGGTAAAAAGCTCTCTGGACACCCTATTGTTACCTTCATGATGTGCAGATTATATTGTGCTGCAATAGCAATGGAGGCTTGCACTGCCTCAGTGGCCTTTGCCTCTTACATAAACAGAATATACAGCAGTCACAGATATCAGGGGCATGTGAGTTTTTATTTAGCTTGCCTTTTTCTATGTTTTCTTCATTATGACAATTAGCTGCAGTATGTCTTTTTTCTGAAGAAGAAGCTGAAAGGTATTATGATGTCACATGGCAACGGTGCTGCGGCAAATTTTCCGCCTTATTTTAACCACTAGAGGTCTAGGAGAGGACTCATTATCATGGAGACAAATAACAGCAGCATAATATAATTTTTGCTATGACTCAAGCAGCACACACGATATTTTGCATACGGTCTTGGCAATAAAGTCACATTTAGGCGCGTCCTGGAGTCATTTTGCATTGAACGAACTGCCTTATTTTTTGATGTACTTGCAGGTTATGAAAGCCTGGAGGACAACTACGTGCAGGACAGCAAGATGGGCTTCGTCATCAACGCCATCTACGCTATGGCCCACGGTCTGCATGACATGCACCGCGCCCTCTGCCCGGACCACGTGGGTCTCTGTGAAGCCATGGATCCCATCGATGGAAGCAAGCTGTTGGACTTCCTGCTGAAAACCTCTTTCACGGGCGTTTCCGGGGAGGAGGTGTGGTTCGATGAGAACGGCGACACGCCTGGAAGGTAGCGGCTCTGATTGCACACTGTATTACCTTTGCTTTTGTTCGTTTGTTAAAAACAGTTCTGCGAATGGTTTTGCTTAAATCAATTTGCATATTGCATATTGCGTTATATTTTTATTGACTGTTTCAGTTCAAGGTTATATTCAGAGTAAAATTCAATGGGTAAAAGAACAGAACGGAACAAGAAAAGAACATCTCTGCCATGTTAACCAGTTCAAGTCAGGTTGTCACTACTCAGAAAAGTAATCTGTTATAAAAATGACAAAATTTAGCCATTACTTAATTAATTAATTATAAACCACAAGTAACTGCGTTTAACATTTGCATATGGTAATATTCAAATAAAAATATAGTCTCGATATTCTTTTAGAACATTAAGAGAAGATTAAGAGATTAAAATCTAAGAATTAAAGACCTTTTCAATAGATGAACTGAAATAAATCACGCTTATTCACACATATGTAGCTAACTGGTGCTTCACTGTCCATCCTGTTTGAATGCATTGCGCAGGAACACTGTTGTTATCACTCAGTACTGCCTTTTTTTATTCTCGTTTTATACACTGTCCTCCTCCACAGACACAACCAATCCAACACCCATCACTCCCTCAACATGATTGCAGAAGAATTGCTAACTCAATGCTTCACCACAGAACCACGCTAGTTCAATGGATTAACACAGAACAATAATAAGTCATTGTATCAACGCAGAACCACGCTAGTTCAATGCATTAACACAGAATAACGCTAAATCATTGCATCACCCCAGAGCCACGCTAGTTCAATGCATTAACACAGAACAACATAAACTCAATGCTTCACCACAGTACAATACTAACTCGATGCATCACCACAGCACAACACTAACTCAATGCATCAGCACAGGACGCTAATTCAATGCATCACTACAGAACTACGCTAATCCAATGCATCACCACAGAACAACGCTAATTCAATGTGTCACCACAGATGAACGCTAACTCAATGCATCACTGCAGATCAATGCTTCACCGAGAACCCGGTGTACAGACATAATAGTGAGGTCTTCATTTGCCCTCCAGATACGACATCATGAACCTGCAGTATGTGGAATCCGGGCAGTATGACTACATCAATGTGGGCTCCTGGCATGAGGGCATCCTCAATATTGACGACTACAAGATCCTGATGAATCGCACTGAGATGGTTCGATCCGTGTGCAGCGAGCCCTGCTCCAAGGGCCAGATCAAGGTGGGCTCAGATACATCTCCTTGCTGCCTTCAAGACACCCAGCATTTCTTATTTCAGACTATTCCTGTAGGATCCCCCGGACTTGGCACGTCATGTTCTGCTAAATATTCACATGCCATCTTGTACTCAGAAATGTTCTCAAAGCCTGAAACTTAGAAGCACAAGCCTAAATCGGTTACCACAAAAATGCCTAATATATACTATATATACCTTCATAATGCATTATAATGCTCAGTAGAAGCCATTATAATGAATTATGAAGGCATCTACAGTATAGTATATTATAGATGAGAGCTTCATAGAGCATTCATAATGCATAATAATCATATCTATAATGTGCTGTGCTTTTTTTAAGTTATTATAGTCGTTTTATAATATTTATGAATGCATTATAATGCATTATGAAGGAAACTATGATTCATTATACATGAGTGCTTCATGTAAAGTGTTACCCAAATGTTTATTGAAAATAAGCAGCTAAGTATGGAAGTAACTGTCAGATCTCAAATGGTGTCTATGATTAAGCAACAGATCTGGATTGAAGGGGTGAAGATCTAGGGCCAGAAACCCAAAGGGTCCAATTTCTCGCCTCACTCTGAATCGATTTTTGGGTGAGAAGGGGCTTTGGGAAGCTGGGCAGGCGTCTCATTTTCATCTCTTTGTGCGCTTCTGCCGTAGGTGATCAGGAAAGGAGAAGTCAGCTGCTGCTGGATCTGCACCTCCTGCAAGGACAACGAGTACGTCCAGGATGAATTCACCTGCAAGGCGTGCGAGCTGGGCTGGTGGCCGGATGAGGAGCTCGAAGGTAAGACAGCTGCTACCCAGCTCCGAAGTTCGATCCCTGGCACTGTTAGCTAGTTGCCACAGTTACGACACCTTCAAAGGAGATCAGATAACACTGGAGGCTACTGATGGTCCAGGCGCTGGAAATCTCAGTGGTCTAAGCTGCAGGTTTATCTCCTGTGGTCATGGAACCATGGTACAGTGCAGTGCGTCAACACTGTCTCACCTTCAAAAAGGTTGACGCACTTGTGCCTGGTCTGGATTTGCGAAATAGAGAATTCCAAACTGAGGAAATGGTCTACAAAGATATTCCTTCAGCTACATGTAGCTCGGCCTCGCTGTTTTATTTTTCCATGAAATAGCGCGCCGCAAGATAATCCATCATATCTACACATTGTCCTCTTTCTACGGCTCCTTAGAGACCCCGTTTTAAACATCTGTTCCAGATGCAAACCAAGAGCTAAGCTGACAACCTACCAAATCAGTTCGGCAGTAAATAAGTGTGTAAGAGTGTTGTTTGGTGGTATCTAGCAATATAATTAACTGATTAACTGTTTGAGCACCCTAAAGCAGATGCCCTAAATAATCATAAAAAATACGTTGACGAGACAAAATGCATTTGCTCAGAAAGAATGAACAAGAATACACTGATTTTCTGAAAACTCATATGAAGAAAAAATATGGTATCTGAATTGTGATAACTGGAATTAAATATACTTGTTTTGCAATTAGTAAATAAAATTGATGGAAATATGAACCTATGTTTAATGTATTACAGCCAACAGCAGCTAAATTTATTAATCCTGCTGGAAGGAATGTGCGGTTAAGTCTCAAGGTTTAATCCCCAACGTCACTTTTTATAACATAGATGGGATGAGGCCCCCTGACCTGTAACCTGTTAATCACATCAGTAAGAATGAATCTGCTTCGAAAGGCCGCTGGTTATGGATGATGGAAGCATTGAATTGGCAGCTAACAAAAGGTGCCAGGTGGCCTGAAATTAGGGAGGAGCTGAGGGACAATAATCAGCATGAGGGACGACAAAAACGATCAACAGAAATCAGGGTCCACCGGAATAGGGAAGACATGGTGGAAAAAGGACTCGTTCACGGCTCTCGGACATTGTCAGATTTTTCCCGTCGCCGCATTCTTTCCAGAGCCGCTGGGTTTATGTGCATCATCGTGGCTGCTGCAGTTTTGCTGCCTGCATTGTCTTTGGACTGTCCCTGAACGGGGAGGAGTTTATTTTTAGTTGGACTGAAAACCTACTTTAGCACGTGGTAAATTTTCAAAGCCGGAGCTGAGGTGCCAGGTTCAGATGGCTTATCTGGGACATGGGAGGGGATCCAGACTGATGCCATGGCGGTTTTTATGGGTGTGTTCACGCTTAATCCAATCTTTAACTGTAGCTCCACCATATTAGGTCTTAGCAAAGTGTAAATTTGTTCATTTTTCTCCTTACCTGTTCAGGGTTCTTGTACATAAATTTAATTTGTATATGGTGAAAATTTGCATATAAATGCAATAATTTATTTGAGGAAATAAGACTAGATTTCAGGGTTCACATATGCTCTCACTAGGTAATATTTCTCACTGTTTTCTTACTATAACATTTATTTATCTATTGATTTATTTATTTATTTTGTTCAGTAGCACTTTGCCAGTCCGGACTATTGATTTCTGGAGGAGTGTCATCCAAATGACATAAATAGTACACACATAGCCCATTTTTAAACTATGCTTAGATATCTGAAGCGTACCTTGTCGCTGATCTAATTCTGCCATTTTAATCAACAGCTTTTCGGTCATAGGTCCAGGGCATTAATTACAACCTCAGCTGCAATCATGGCACCTTACTTTTCACAAGAAACTGCAGGGGATTTCAAGAGAATTATAATTATACCAGTGTAACTAACATGCGAATATCAAAACCCCTTTTATGTGTAGTTCCTAAGAATATGTCCTCTGCATGAAGTAGAGTGCCACACATGGGTTTTACAATATGATTATTGTGTTCTCCTTGCAGGATGCCAGCCAATTCCTCTGAGATACCTTCAGTGGAGCAATGCTGAGTCCATAGTGGCCGTGGTGTTTTCCTGCCTTGGCATTCTCGTCACCATGTTCGTGACGTTCATCTTTGTGCTGTACCGGGATACCCCGGTGGTGAAGTCCTCCAGCCGTGAGCTCTGCTATATCATCCTAGCGGGCATCTTCCTGGGCTACATCTGCCCGTTTACCCTCATCGCCCGGCCCACGGTGGCCTCCTGCTACTTGCAGCGTCTTCTTGTGGGACTGTCTTCCGCCATGTGCTACTCCGCCCTGGTAACCAAGACCAACCGTATCGCCCGCATCCTGGCGGGCAGCAAGAAGAAGATCTGCACGCGCAAGCCGCGCTTCATGAGCGCCTGGGCCCAAGTGGTCATCGCCTTCATCCTTATCAGCATCCAGCTCACCTTGGAGGTCACGCTTCTCATCCTGGAGCCACCAGAGCCCGTCAAGTCCTACCCCAGCATCAGGGAGGTCTTCCTCATATGCAACACCAGCAACATGGGCATGGTGGCACCATTGGGCTACAACGGCCTGCTGATCATGAGCTGCACCTACTATGCCTTCAAGACGCGCAACGTGCCGGCTAACTTCAACGAGGCCAAGTACATCGCCTTCACCATGTACACCACCTGCATCATTTGGTTGGCCTTCGTGCCCATCTACTTCGGCAGCAACTACAAGATCATCACCACCTCCTTCTCTGTCAGCCTGAGTGTGACTGTGGCGCTGGGCTGCATGTTCACGCCCAAGATGTACATCATCATCGCCAAGCCCGAGCGAAATGTACGCAGCGCCTTCACCACCTCGGACGTTGTGCGTATGCACGTGGGAGACGGCAAGGCCAACTGTAGGAACAGTAGCTTGCTTAACATGTTCAGGAGGAAGAAGAATGCCCCAGGAAGTGCCAAGTAAGTTGATCTGATTCATAAAAGGTCACAGAATACCTCTGTGGTCTATGACTGACCTCAGTATCTCAGCTGAGATCTGAGAGTCTTATTATCACAAAATAGCCTCAAACATGCATCGTGGTTGCACAGGCACCAATAAGGCAATGAAAATAAATTGTGCCACACATTGTGTGTGATGATTGTAAACTGACAGATGGCAAGCAAATGATGCAAACAACATATTTGTGAGAATGCTCCGTGTGGCTACACTATGTGTAGTTTTCACTGTGTATAAGTTTCAGAGCTGCAGTCTTCAGCTAATTTTTAACGACTACAACAAAGTACAACCATGATGCTTTTGAGTTCAGCAATAATAGCTTATAAATTATTCATATCATATTTATAGCGTAATAATAGCATACTCTTCACTGTTGAGGGCTGGGGCTGTTTTGTGATATGAAAGTGCTATTAATTCCTGGATGAATAAGATATTGATGGAATAAGTACTTTTGTTAGGTGAACCATCCATGCAGGTGGGTATTGAACTCCACCTGTAATCTGAATTTGACTATTTCTACATATTAACAAGAAACAATGTTTGACTAAACATTTTTTTCGTTCTAAAATTGGAGAAAAAGAGGAAACAATAATGATTTTTTTAAGTACAAATATATATATATTTTTTAGCCCAGTTTGGTTAAGATCTGTACATAGAATTTGATATTGCGCTCTTAGTGATACAACGGTGACATTTATGTAGATATTTACATGAACCAGAAATGCTTGTGTGTTTCCACTTTCCGGTTCCTGTGAAGTAACAGCCGTCTTTATTTTGTTCATAGTTCTAATGGAAAGTCTGTGTCA
The DNA here is from genome assembly GCA_015163995.2 of Mormyrus lacerda. Taxonomy (NCBI): domain Eukaryota; kingdom Metazoa; phylum Chordata; class Actinopteri; order Osteoglossiformes; family Mormyridae; genus Mormyrus; species Mormyrus lacerda. The sequence goes on from JAABNX020000030.1 coordinate 17,675,894, forward strand.
TGGTCTGAACCAGGTGCAAGACAACCACCCAAGGGGGAACACATGTGGCACAGACTGTCTGTACATGTGAAGAGACAGGAAACAGGCTCCAATCAGACAGCAGTCATCAAACCCCTAACTAAAGCCTCCCACAACACTGGCCTCAACTTTTCTGACCTCAGCACCAAGACTCTGTACAATGTCGCCGAGGAGGACGAGGGCGACCCCATCCGATACAACCCTCCCAGCAGCCCTCCCATGATGATCGAGAGGCCCCCGTCGGGGCCGACAAAGGAGCCGGAGGGGCTGCAGATGTACATGACACAGCACCTCCAGAACCTCCTTCCCCAGCAAGTAGACATAGAGCAGCTGCAGGAGATGGTTGACAAATTCAACGCCAACATCCCCGACCTGAGCGACCTGATCAACCTCGAGGGCCCGGACGACGGGGTGAGGCCCGTTTTCCCGCCCCACGTCGTCCAGCAGCATGTCCTGTCCCAACCGATCGCCGTTTTCGGCGATCTGGCCGCGTCTCCTGAGGAAGAGGTGGAGAGCGAGCATTTCAACCTCATTCTCGGCTACATGGGAGACGACGTCACTGTCCACGAGGAAGAGGAGATGGCCCAGGCTAAAATCGCTATTGAGGAATCCCCAGCCCTCACCCCCCCGACCCCTTTTAAGGATTTAATGGAATCTGGCACCCCCTTCAACAATTCTCCAGTATCAGAGTCAATATTGTGCACACCACCAAGCGTGACATACGCATCTATCATCCTGAGAGACTATAAGCAGAGCTCATCTACGCTGTGACATTACATGCAAGTTTTGATCAGTTTTTGCAATCAGTTTTGATTTTGCTATAAAAAAAAAGTGCTGGTGGTGAATGGAATGTCTGGGATTGGCTAAGGATTGGGGGGGTCCCACCCCAGTTCATTTCTGATGAATGTTGGCTAAACTTTTGCCACCGGTTTTTAGAAACGCACAAGGTTCCGAATGGACCTATGGGCGTCTATTTGTGAAAGAAGCGGACAATGTTATATAACTCAACCCATGGATTTACTTTGACTGACTTAAAAAAAAACTAAACTTTCTCTGTTTCTTGAAAGGAAATAATGTGAATTCCAAATGAAATATCAATGTATTTAATTACAAATGAAGTGTACGTAATTATTTATTTATCTATAGGGGAAATGTTTATTCACTCTTTTTAGCCTTGGAATTACATTATAAACTATTGTCACTGCTGGCAATTTTTAACTGCCATAAATGTAAGTTCTCAGTGCCAAGAATAGACAGTTAATGTAATATTACTTTATACGTACCACAGGTAGTACTTTGTGGACAGAATAACAAAAAGGTTGCTTTTTTAACAAAAAAAAAATCCTCAAGAAAATGGGCCTAAAAGGGAAGTCAAAGGTGTTTTTTAGATGTACATCAAGCTTCATAGTATGTTTGTTTTGTGCTTCCTAAATATTCTTATTCAGCTTATAGGCATCTGTAAATTCTTACAAACTGCGTGCTTTTTTTACATCAGTCATGGGGTTAATACTGTACCTCACTTAAAACGTGTAATACTTTACCAAACATGCATTGTTCAATGATTATTAATTTGACTACTCTATGGCGTTTTCATCCTAACGGTCATGGATCATGAAGGACAGTGCATGGTGGTGTATAAAGAATGCTTCTTAGGTTCTGTGTTGGTGCTTCTCATATATGTGTATATACATGTATATATATGTATATATTCACACACACACCTCAGAGTAATCTTATTAATGTCTGGGGATTCTTACACTAGCATTATGTAGCCATACGTATTGCTTAAGTAGATGGTATAGAGCTTTTCCCAGTAAAGATCCCTTAAACCTAAATAATTCAAAGTTGGTTAAAGGAATATGGTTCATTCAAATCTATAGGTCTAATTTGTTTAGAATTATTTAAGGTGTAGTATGTTTATGGTGCATGTCACTGAACTGTTTTTAATTTTTTTAAAACACTTCCTGGCACCCGTACGCACGTGTAGATCCCTAAAGTAAAGTGTTACCAAAATAGGGTCTTTTTACCACAGAAGTGTATTGAAGCTTTGTGAAAATATGGTGCGAGGCAAATGTTTGCATTTTAATTTGGCTAGCTTTTCAAATGAACCTACAGGGCCAACTTTATGAAAGTCTCTGCTTATATGTGTCAACTTGTTGCTTTTAAGCTGGTACATTTAAGCTTTCGTAGAACGAGCTTGTATAGTTCATTTAAAATGGTAATTAAGTTTAAGTTGAAGCGTTAGCGTTTAGAAACATAGTGGCCAAAGTTTAAATAAATAAATCTAATGTTGTCACGAATTACTGATATTTATTTAGTCCGTATAATGTAACCTGTTTGAGAACAAAACTATTCTTAACATGTTAGGTTATAAAAAAGTCACCTGTTTGACACCTGTTGAACTGAAATGGAAATATATAATGTCAGGATACTTGAAGATGTAAAATAAATATTGTTTAGATACAAAATGATGTCTCCCTGTATAAATGCAGTAAAATTAAGTAGTTTTGTTCTGTGAGGGTGGGTGATGCCAAAAGATCCATGCACACTTTCTGTACATTTCCAAAAATCCTTAATTAGCACCTTGCATATTAATTGGGCATACAAGTGACTGTGCATTTAATTAAAATGCCTTCTTTGAGAGTTACTATTTATACAGCAAATTAAACTGCAATTCTAAGTCATATTATGTGAAATATCCCCTACATGAGCAAGAATGTTTCTTCATTGTTATTTTAATGAAAATTCAACAGGCTTTTAACAGACAAGTGCAAAAACCGAAAATTGGAAACTTGCAAGAAAAACCTACTGCCGCATCCAAGCCGCAAAACTGCGTCACCTACTCATGAATCGCGGCACTCTCTGCCAAGGCCCATTACGTCAAGCCACACAAGAGAACACAGTTTTAACAGCCAAAGGCTCCTAGTGCTGGCCATGAGGCAGGAAGAGAAAAGTTTGGTCGCTAGGGGCGTGAAATTGAAGATTCCGTGACTGCCGTGGCGAATGGAATGCCAGCGATTTGGCCTGGTGTTCCGAGCCTCTGGTCAGGTTTAAAATGAATCCATTAATTCATCCGAGTGAGATGCAGTGATTATGGTGATGTCATAAATAGGCGCCGTGTGCCAAGGCAACAGTCATCTTAAAAGAATAGCTTTCCCACTCGCTCTTCATAGTGTGAAGTAGGAGTGGAGGAGGAGGTGGAGAGCCGACCAAGCCATTACTCCTTTCTTTTCAATTTTATCCCCCCCTCCCCCCCTCGAAAGAACATAATTATTATTATTAGTGTCTCCCGTTACAGAGAATGTTAGTTTACCAGGAACATGGGTTAGTGTTTTCAAAAGAAACAATTGTGGACATGGTGCACTAAAGCGAAGCAGGAAGAAAAATAGACCATAGATGAAAGAGAAGATTCTGGGCACTTCCTTTAACGACAGATGGAGACAATAAAAAATTGCATCTACCTGAACGAGGCACAAGCAATTTGTATTAAACTATGGGTCTCAGGGTCATAGCAGTGCATCTGCGGCATTCCGAGAAACGCAAACCCAGCCGTCTGCTGCTGCTCCGTTTTACCCCCAATCAAGTCTTTTTTTTGTCTATGTCTGCTCCATGGCAACACACCCACATACAGTATAGTGTCTCAGTGAAGTGGGGGGGGGGGGTAGGCCTTTAATGTCCTTCATAGACTTTCTCATGTAAAACTGCTGAGGTGCAGCAGTGCCATGACTGGGTGTGTAGGGAAGAGGGACTTTCGATGGAGATCTTAATTACAGCTTTAATTAAAATACTTTCTTTTCTTAATTACTTAATATTATCCAATCATCTTCTGTTGTTGCCAGGGGCGCTCTAATGCATGGGTTTACCCGGGCAGAAACCCAGGGGCCTCTGCTAAAAAGGGGCCTCAACACGTAGCAGTTCTAGCTGGTGTGGTGCCCTAGATTAGAGCCCCTCGTCCGAATCAGAACTGGCTGGCAACTTGGAGCCCCCACAGAATTTGGTGCCCTAGGCAGTCCCCACTGTCGCCTATAGGATTTACCGGCCCTGGCGTCAACTAACCTTGTTTAATAAAATTTAACGACCCCCCCAGTGAACAACTACCATGGTAATGTGCCTCTAACTGTTGCTTATCCGGAACTGGGATGGGGCCTATCTCCGTAACCAAAGGGTGCAAAAGCATCATGGGATTTATTGGAGAATATTATACTCATATCTTTAATCTATTTTTATAATTTTCCAGGTCCTCAGCCCTGGTTCTGGCCTATGCCAATCATCACCGGAGGTCATCAGTGAACGGTGTTGGTGTAAACTGGTTGAAACGCTTCATTAAATCATTTGTGTTTTCAAGCGACACGAAGTGAGAGCCAGCAAGCATAATTCTGTTTATATCATCCATCTCCCAGCCACATATCCAATACAAGGTCACAGGTTAAATGAGAGTAATGCTCAGTGTTAGTTCATTTAGTCAGCGTAAATCATATTACAGCACATTGGATGGGGAAGATCTTTGCCATTTAAAACAATGACCTTTGAACAAATAGGGATTTCCCCTCTGCAAGCGATTCTGTAAATAGATTACCAATATCTAATACGTACTTCAAAATATTTGATTACATGAGTCACAGAGCCTTTTACGAAAATGCATTGCAAATTCACCCTCGTCGGAGGCATGACTTTCTGTGTCGTCTGTGTTTACTGAAGAAAGCTGAAAAATAAACAGCCACTCTGAAAGAGCAGGAAAAATCATCTGGATTCGTATTTTCCATATATGGTATTCAGGTGGATCACTTGGTGTCACAGATCTGTGTGCGACGCATTTGAGGAGATGAAGGTTAAACTTTGGGTCAAGAAAGATAGAATTAAGAGGACTTATTATTATTATTATTATTATTATTATTATTATTAT
>JAABNX020000030.1:17680914-17698836 GCA_015163995.2 Mormyrus lacerda
TTATTATTATTATTATTATTATTATTATTATTATTATGTAGGTGATTATCAATGCCAGACTGACCAGTCATGAGAATCAGAAGAATTTCCTGTATAACCCCCCTCCCCAGCCCCCCCCCACTTTAGGATGTGACATTCCCAGGCTGAAACTCAGTCCCACTCTGGCCCAGGGAATTACTACCTCTTGACATGAACAATTTAACAAGGCGGCCTGGGGCAGTGAGCGTATCTGCTTCTGATATCAGCCGTAGCTGACAGCAGCTGTTACTGCTGCCCCGCGATCTGGAGGGGGGGTAATGAAATGTGAGGCTGGGGCTAAATCTTCCAAACTACACATCTGTCAGCAGACAGCATCCCAGGCATGGACTGTGATTTTGAAAGGCTATCCTACTGCTTTGCTTTGTCAGGTCAGGAGGCCGGCTGAAATGTACAGACAGAGAGAGCTTCGCAGCAGAGAAGCGTTTGCTGGTCACCTGACCTCTGCAATCATGTACCATGGTTGTCGATCAAAACGCATTTGGCATCACGTCACTGACAAATGGGATCTGTGACCGATTGGCATCCTGCTCACCAAGTACCCTCGCCTGATGCCCTGTGCTTCCCAGGATGGGCTGCAGGCACACTGTGACCTCGTACTGGGTAAGCATTAAGAAGAATGGATGGATGGATAGATGGATGGATGGATAGTCACTTCACCACCTAAAACATAGTGCCTTGCATCCATCCATCCATCCCTTCAAAGTTGTACTTTTTTAGCTCCTCCATAAATCTCTAAATGATCTGTAATGCAAATAGGAATGAATATTTATTTTGTCCTTAAATCACACTGATCACCAGTTTAATTACTCATTATTAAGAATTTGATCTGCACTGTTACCGTGTTCACTTGGGTACGGGGTTCGAATCTCCGCCCTGGCTCCATGTGCATGTTCTTCCAGTATCATTGGGAGGTTTTCTCTGGGGGTACTCTGGTTTCCCCCCCCTCAGTCCAAAAATATGCTGAGGCCAATTGAAGTTACCAAATTGGCCACAGGTGTGAATGGTGTGTGAGTGAATGGTGTGTGAGTGAATGGTGTGTGAGTGAATGGTGTGTGAGTGTGCCCTGCGATGGGTTGGCGCCCCACCCTGGGTTATTCCCCGCCTTGTGCCCATATCTTCTGGGATGGGAGTCTGTCCCCTGTGACGCTGCATAAGACAAGTGGGTGTAGAAGATGGGTGGATAATTAAGATAGGCCTTGCTGAGATTTGGGCCGATTGCATCACTGTTTTGCTTAAGTGCATTGTCGCTTGATTCAAGCACTGAAATTCATCTGCGTGGCGACTTTCAAATTAAAAGGTTACGCTTCATCCTGTATTTTGTCTCCTGTGGGAACTATTTCTGTCACTGGCCCTTAGGTGGAGACATTGTGAGCTTCTTCAAGGTCACGCATGCAGCAGGATCTCTTACTAGCAATAATACATCCAAACATTGTTGCAGACTCTTGTAATGTGGCAGTTTGGATTCATGTGCCGTCGGAACCCGCTGGGTTCCGTTTGGATCCCCGGCGCACCCCGACAATTGTGTCGGCACGAAAATTAGCACAGGCATCCCCCCCCCCTTCCCCAGCAGGACCCGACCTCAGAGACCTTGAATTCACAAAAGCCATAGATTAGGGCCTCTTGAAAATCAAAGTCTTCCTCTGCCGATGTGCTTGATATTCAGTTCAGACGACTCGCGCCGGTGGTTCGGCCCCAAATCGAGCCCCCCCTTGGGATGCAGGCGAGACGCAAGTAACGGGTGCTCCTCAAGGAGGGCGAAAGGTTTTTCAGTGATGGGAAGGAAAAATTCAAAGTCATCCCGGCCTGATGAATGATGAGTCACGCTCATCATTGTCTGATAGGCATGCCAACAACTTACATACAAATTATTCCAAGGCTGCCGATCGGATACTGTGATTTCTGCGTGACATTTATTCCAATATCAGCAGCATAAAGTTTTCATTAAGGTTTTGGCACTGATAAGATCTCCTGAGCGCACACCTGGCTGATTCAGCAGTAAGTCACTTGGAATAGCTTCAGCTGGCATGGCTGGGAATGAATTACACTGTCTGAATCTCTATCTCCATGTTACCCAAGTGTGTAGTGCTACTTAGGAAAGGAAAAATTCAAATTTGGGTTATTTTGAAATGGAAATGAGCTGGTTTTTGTTGTTAGATAAACATGTACGACAATGCAGTACAGGAAACAGGAAATTTTTTTAAAGCAATTTATATTGGTAGTAAGTATATATTTGCTCAGAACAAAAAACACATTTTCATATTAGAACTAATGCAAAATAAGATGAACAATAAAAGCTAAGAAGAACTTTGCAGGATGGCTTGAAGAGTGTTGCTTTGGTTTCCAAAACTCTCCTCAGGGGCACCTCAGCCATTCCATGTATTTGTTAAATATCACCACCTTAATTAGTTAAATAGTTAGGTATTGATTAGCCAAACATGGTGGGTCAGTGGGTGAATCAACAAACACATGACTATATTGGATGGTTGGAATGATTTTAGGAGGGGTTTTGAAATGGTTCAGCTGATACATTTTCAAACATAATCTTACAGTTTTACCCCAACATGAAGATCAATTAAACATAATTTTCATTGCCTGCTTAAGATTTTTGCACAGTATTTTGCATATTTTCCTTGTTGCTAGTGCTTTTATCCAAGGCTGGTAATACTGGGAGTGTCCTTATCAAAACACTGCAATCAATGTTTTAGAGTAACAAAATAATTAATATTCATTGCCACTTATTTTTGTTTATAAATGATAACATATTATTAAAGTTTCTTTGTGTCATCGGGATGCTTTTGGAGAAAGCTTTCTTTGCACAAGTACATGAGAATGCTTCTGTTTGCCAACCTCATCTTGCCCTCCATAGCTTGGGAGCACAGCATAGGGTCAGTTGATGTACAACAGCACTGGAACTGGAGGTTAAGGGGCTCGTTCAAGGGCCCACAGACATGTGATGATTCTGCAGAAGCAGGGGCTGAAAACAACAATCTTCTGATCACAGGCAGAGAGACTCACTGCCACTACACAAGAGGATGCAGGTGTCTGACCCTAAGGTGTGGTCATCACTGTTTCCCCACCCAAAAGCTTCACATCACAGGGGCATGAAGAGCTCCTCCTATGGGAAATAATCTGCTTCTGGCAAGGAGACGGCTGAATCAGGTATCGTTTATTAACAAACGTGGCCAGGAGCTCTGTGAGCTTTACTCAAGCAAGGCTACTGAGATAAGACTCTGATAGTACAACTCTGATCAAAGGTACAGCAGGATTAGGAATCAAGGTGTGTGACATCAGACAGCTACCTATTGGCCAACTTTCCTGCCTGGGGGAGCCAAATACCCTATGGGGGCCCAGTCTAGGTGGAATATACAGGTAGGTGCATATATTGTAGGTGGAAGGTGATACAAGGCAGCTCTCACAGATGATCGGGTGCAAAGGCTACTCCATACTCTGCTTGTTCGCATGCTGCTATGTCCCGTGCATGTCATCAGGAATGACCACCAGGACTTTGCACATGCAGTCCAGATTTTGTGTTTAGTGGACAAGTTGTCTGTCATTGCACATTGACTGGTGCAAGGAACTGACAGTGTATCACTAGGTGTTTCCAGTAGGTGGAATCTGCTGGTCTGGTGAAATATCATTGCTGCATGTGCATCAGCCACAACCATCTGTATACATGGATAATCCCGCAATATGCAGCGGCGTTGTGGATAGGCACCATTTCAAAACCAGACACAAAACATAGGAAATACCCACACGTAGACAATAATGTTCTTGAAACTTCATCTCACGATTTCACATTGAAATACGTCCAACTAGCCTTGTTTACTGCCGTTGCAATGCGAGTCTCTTTGATGATGTGTGGAGTTATCGGTCAAAGATGGGAACGATGAAGGACTCGCGAGGGGATTAGGAGATGCGATCTGATAGAGGAAGCTCGTTCATTGGCCAGATTACCCTGACTGCAGGTTTATAGCAAGCTTAACGACGTGTTTTTCATAGTCAATGTAGGCATGTCATTGGTTGAATATTAATTAATTTATACGTTGCATTTTTATAAGGTATTGGGTAGGCATGTGGCTACCTAAATTGACTGGCACAATGCCTCTGACGTATGCAAAAGTCTACATGAAAGTCGGCACACAGACAAGTGGAGTGTAAACTAGGCATCAGACAGACACATCCTGTTCGGCTTCCATGCTCTGCTTCCTGGTTTGTCAATTTTTCCTTTAAGAAAACCCAGAAGAGAGCTGAACCGAAGAGAGTCCCTGAAGGCCAGAGATCCACGGCTCTCTGCGGAGAGTCTGATTTCCCTCCCGTGATGGATTTGACTCTTTCAAGCCCTGGTTTAGTTTTGGGCATTCTCACTTTCCCTACAGAAAGGCCCACATTAATCTTGGAAACCTTAAAAAAATTAAGCACTACTTGAATATTTAACACTCATCTTTTACCTGTTTATCCAAAGAAGGGCTAGAATTTAGAGATCAGGGGTCATTGTTGACACAGCAATGAAACATGTCCTCTGTATTTAATCCATATGCAACATTATGACATAGCAGAGGGCAGCTAATTCAGCATCTGGGGAGCAGTGCTTGGGGGGGGCAGGAAAGCGCAGGTAGGGTCACACCCATTTTAGCACGTCAGCCAATCACAATTAGCCACTTAAATATGTTATTCTATAATACTAATTAATTGCAATTAATTGATATGTTTAACGGGTAATTGTTTTCATCACACATGGCATGGAAGACCTACTGCTTGTCCAATCAGAGATGCCAACAGGCTTTGTTTCAGCCAAGAATCCAGCTTTGAGGTCACTCCACGTTGACTGGGCTGCAGAAATGGCCTTTGAATGCGGCTTAATTTGCAGCTTAAGGAAATCAAACAGAGCAGGAGTCTGAGATCAGACATCAAGAAAACAAAGTTAAAAAAAAAAGAAAAATCTGAAGAGAAAACAAATTGCTGTGTTTTGTCTACATTTTATAATTTCTGTGTTATAGTGAAAGTTTGTTGTGCATTTCACTGCTGTTGTTGTCATTTGCTTAATTACATATTTTAGAACATTCATTCAGTAACACTTTACATGTGGGGGCAAAAGTAACTTAGTAACTCAGTTACTATCCAAGTACAGATCATGAACAAATATAGTACCTGCAGGAAATACATGAACCGTTATGACTGATTAATGATGAATGAACGTGGGGTCAGTTCATAACTAGCACTTGTTTTCCACTTAATTAATACAATAAATAAGGGAGTACTACAACATTTTTGTGCCCCCTCAAGAAAAACGTTACTGTTCATTCAATTGAATTTGCACAACTCCTTTCCTAGGGTATATAAGCGACTTATGCTCCCTAGTGAAGCTCCTGATGTTATTTATACAGTAGAGTGTCCCTTCACTGAGCCAAGGGATCTGCTCCATATAGTGATATCATGCCGCTGAGGACCTGAACCCTCATTCTATATATGTTTCTCCCTCCAGCTGCTCCTACATTCTTTAAAAAATAAAATAAAATAACGACACTGTTCACATAATTACAAGATAATTCTATAAATGAATCTTCTCAGTTTAGGACGTTTGTCTGTTTGTGTGTTTTGACAGAACGGCGTTTTGAGTTCCAGTATGCTGCTGTCTCATGTTTCTGTCGTGAGTGTCGTGGTTAATTGCATAAGTCTAAAGGCTGAACAGCGTAAATAAAAATACTTTACTATGGTATTTTATGGGCAGCATGGTGCTTTCATGGGTAATCTCCAGGGTTGTGGAATTGACTCCCATCCTGGCTGCGTGTGCATGTGTGTTAGCGTGGAGTCTGTATTTTGATTGATAGAATTCACGTGCTGGTCATGTCGATGTATCAAGGGCTTGGTTGGATTAGAGCCCAGCGGCAACGGTGCACCTCAAGGACCATGATTAGGCAACTCAAAGAACGTTCCAAAATTATTTCATATGTAGGGCATTTTGGAGGTCAGTTCAGTGGCACTTTATGAGTGTAGCAGCACTGAGCCCAATAGCAGTGCTTAAGATCGCTAACAAGGTTAACTGCTAACAAGGTTAACTAGTGTCCACTCACGGCAACGGCACTTTCATGAGCAGAGACACAAACAGGCGTCACACTTCAAAGCCAGAGTGCAGAGTTTCTGAGAAGGCGCTGAAGAACTCCCAGAATCCCCCTCCCACTCCGTCGCGGTCTGGCCAATCATCAGCGCCGCTTGCAAGGCTGGACTGCCTGTGGAAGAAAAACATCCGTGACAGCTTTTACATAGATGAGAACCCATCCATCTTCTGGCTGGTTCTCCAGTACAGGGAGTATGTGTTAATATCTGTTGCAGTTACTGGACAAGCTGTTTAGAAGATTATTGTTACACATGGATGACAGATCTCTGTATTAGTCACGCAATAAAGATGGCAGCAGTTTTCATTATTATGCTCATTGTGTAAATAAACACATATACAGGAAGTAACACTTCAGATTATGACCTGCATTTAATGGATGGCCTCACCTTGTGCCATGTCCGTCCTACTGAACTGCATCCTAGGTGGAAGTGCTAAGTTATAATACATTGATGAAAACTGCAATGGCACCTTCACAGACCACATACCCTTCATTAGTTAATGTAAACAGCATCAAGCCTATTGGGGGGAAACCCATTAGCATTTCTTGCTAACATGCTAACTGTTGCTCCATTGGTTTTGTTATGAGTCATGATAGGTGGCAGTTCCAAAAAAAAAAAAAAAAAACGTGGTGGAATCCTTGTAAAATGATTTTACTATAAGCTCAAGTCATTTCTTAGAACGACAGCACTGGCGGATACATAACCATCATCCTAAAAGTTAGGATCTTAAGTATTTATATTTCTCCAGTTTCCATCTGAATCATTTATATTTGTTTCTTTAGCAGAATCTTCTGTCCAAAGTGGCGTACAAGTGAGGGACGTTTGTGACTGACAGTTAGAGATTCCTGGAGAAGTTTGGATCAAGGCCCATGCTCAAGGATGTAAAAGTGGTATGATTACTCTGCCAGCCACAAAGGATTTAAACCCACAACCTTCCGGACACAGATCTTCACTTGTTGAGCTACACAGCTGTCGTTTAACCTGCAGACTATGTTTGCTTTTCCTTAACAGGAAACGTTTATGCTGCAGCCTACAGTGTCAGGTCACAGGCTATGCCCCATACAGTAAGTACTTCATCACCATATCTCATACGAATGTGTTATAGTCATTTTGCACAAATACAAGATACATTGTAACCTCCTCAATGGTCCCTTCTGGGAGACACAGTATTGCCACCTGTAGCTCTAGTTGTCCTGCTCCAATCGTCTGCTCTTTCCATGTGCCACGCCACCTTGTTAACCTCGTGTGGATTCCCCGTGTTCACCGGCTGTTTCCTGTTGCCGTCATTAGTCCTCCGTATTTAGTCCGCGTTTCAGTTTGTTTCCCCAGTCCGGTCATTGTACTGTCAACCTGCCTTACCGCTTGTTTGTGTCTTTTACTTTCATTAAACCCTGAATTTCCCCGATCCTACGTCTCCCGGCTTCTGTTTCCCCGGTCCGCACCGTGACACTCGTCATGTGATATATCCACCCTAGTTACCGTAAATAATAGCCATAAATGCAGATAATGATGATTCATGGGTTATCATTATCCTAACGACAAGTAATCTCGACACATTTCCCCGGACCATTAAGGATAAATTATTCAATGACCACCTTTCTAATGAATGCATAGAAAAAATTTCTTCACGAAAATTAGTCTTACTTTCTCCTAATAACAGTAGTGCATAGGTTGTGTAGTATCTTTGCTATGCAATGCAGTCCCTATTATACCTGGCTTGTGAATCCACTCAGTGTCTGTAACATCACACAGCTTATGTTCAGTTCTTGGAAGAAAAGGCAGGTCTGTTACAGCCAGCAGTTGCGGACGTTGACTAAGCTGGCGAGTGTAGAAAAGAAACAGATGAAGCGTCTCAGATGTAAAACCTGTTAAAATCACATCCTGTCTGGAGACTGTATACAGTCAGCTCAAGAATTATTGGCACCCTTCATGACAATAGGGAAAAAATATTATATAAAACAAACAAAATGCATAATGCTTCAACTGTGCTTTTCAAGCATTTGGGCAAGATGTATACTTGCACTGTAATACAGTGTTTTGAGACACTTATACAGGATATTTTAAATGAAACCAAGCAAAGTGAACTCTATTATGATATTCTGTTTTTTTACTTGCTATTTGTCTTCAGGAACTATTTTGTGACCAGTTCTTGTGTCCCTGGGATCTAAACATGAGGCTGTGCATGTAAAATCCCCTTTTCATCCATCACCATGGAGAAAACCAAAGAGCTCTCAGCTGAAAAGAGACAGATGACTGTTGGAGATCAGGTAAAAATATATAAACGGTTACACCGCCAAGCCCCAGCAGGGCAACAATCAAAGAAGTTTCAGAAGTCTGAAACAGCTGCAGATTTGCCAAGAAGAGAACACCTCCCACACACACGGGGAGGAGAATGGTGAGGGGGGGGGGGAAGAAGGAGGCAAGGATCAGAGGTTCAGAGCTGCAGAGTGGAATCTAGAAGAATTTAGTGGAATCTTGGGTTTAACAAGTTTCAAACTCAATCGCCAAGACATCTTCTCCACCTCATCAAGCTCTTTGGAAGGGTTGCACAATAGAAGCCCTTACTGAGCATAACTCACAGATTACGGTGCTTCAATGTTGACAAGTGTCATCAGAACTACAGCTGGAATTGTGTATTGTGGTCATATGAGACCAAAACTGATCTCGTTAGCCATGCATCACATCAGCATGTCTGGCATTGAATGAGGACAGCATACAAAGATGAGCACCTGATTTTGGTCAAATTTGGTGGTGGATCATTGATGCCCTGGTGCTGTTTACTTGTTAGTGATGAAAGGTTCCTATTACAATCAGTGGCATAATGAATTCTGCTAAGTACCGGGACAATGACCCCCAAACATACATCAAAATCAATGCAGGAATGCTTGTTCCAGTTTTTCTATGGCCATCTCAACCTCCAGACTTAAATCTTATTAAAAACCTGAGGTCTGATTTGAAGATGAAATTCAACAAGCATAAGACTATGAAGTATCTTAAAATGGAAGATCCCACAGAAAAAATGTTCCAATTTTGTCATACTTTTCCAGGAGAGGTTAATGCTACTAATCTGCCAACCAGATACTTTACCAAATATGAAATATAGAGGTGTCAATAATTTTGACTTTTAATAAACTTGTAATACTGAATGAAATGTTTTGTGTTTGAAAAATTGCTCCGTTGAACTTGCGGAAGTTTGCGGGACACTTTGCGGAAGTGTTCTGAGGCCAGAACAACAAAAATGATTTGGATTTGTTCAGAGAGCTATCCAATCAGATTGCGGGGGGTGGTTCCAAGCAACTAGAGGAGGCAGCACACCCAATGGACACATGACTATTCTGCTTCCCAATCACAAGCACAGAGGTCTAACCTCCTGAGCTACAAATCCACAGTGTATCCTCTGCCTTGTGCCTTTTTGCTCTCTAGGATCACCGAGACTGTACGGAATATGGAAGATATTCCCAAGAGAGCTCATATCAGGTAGGTAACCTGCATAATTACCAATATCATAAAAGACACATCAGTGCTGGCTCTCAGCCCAGGCCATGCGACCACATGCAGTTCCCCTTTCTGAGACCTGATGCCTGATGAATTTTGTGTCCGAGCGGATTCACCTTGTGCTGAAGCGGAAGTGCCTCACTTTCGTTTTCATGCCCAATGGCACATTCTGTCTTCTCTGCCCTGTGCCACATGGCTGTCTGCCAGCAAATCTCACATATTTATGCATTTTTAAAAATTATTTACATATAATTGCACATGGAACAGTTAACACAGAATAGAATAAATGGCACAAATTATGAGCTCAATGATTTTCTTTTGTATATTTGAATGTAATGAATATTTTTTGTGAGGCGGCATCATCGGTGTCTTTGGTAACAGCGTATCTTCCGTTCAGTCCCTTTCTGACCCGTTATGTATTACTGGCAATGAAGAGAGTCTCAAAGTAGACCAACAAAATTCATGCCTCCAGCAGAGTATGGGGAGAAAAAAATAGCATGTGCACAGAGCACAGGTGCAGAGACAGCCTTGGGTGTCGCGGAATGTCCCACAAGTAAACTCTTGTCAAGGAGTGCCAATCTCTTTTTGGTTTCTCTGTACCCCTTGAGCACCTCTGGAGCACCTCAAAATACCAGAGATCCCAGTGTCAGTGGAGCAGACCCAGCAGATTCAGCGAGCGATTCCCGTCCCAGTGTCTGACACAAAGCCTAAAAGCTGCTGCAGTAAGCTGCCCTTTTCACATTGACAGTTCAATTTATTACGTATAGTGGCAGATAAAAGGGTTAAATGTCTGAGAGTTTGACCTTCAAAAATGCATTGATTCATTGATGCCTCCTGCACCTAAAAAAAGAATTGAGAAAACTGAAATAGGACAGAAGAAAGTAAACATTTAAAATATTACTAACGACAAGAGATGTCACTGCTTGTCTTGTCCTTCAGTATTTCTGTAACAAAGTAATTCTCCATTTTCAAAGTTGAGTGTAGGGCCCCACTACTTGCCTGGTCCTGTTCGGTGTTGCTTTTGTTGTTTCGGGTCTTGAAATCCTAGAGTCACTCCTTGTTTGACTTTCTCTTAAGTTTCATAACAGGGATCATTACTTCGGACAATGCAGATCCAATTTCCTTTAAATCTGACCAACTCACAGCAATATCATCCTAATGTTTACCTCAAATTCAGCACATTGTAATGCTATTATCTTGCCCTGTTTGCAAACGGGTTCCAAACAGGATTCAAACGATGAGTTTTGTCTTACCTGAGGAAAGTGAAACAGTTCTCTTGGAGGATAATATAGTTTCCACTTACCCAGAACAGGGTCACAGAGATCCAGGAAGGATTGGGCACAAGGCAGGAGACAATTGGGATGTGCCAATCCAGGGCGCGCACTAAAAGCAAGTCAGAGTCACCAGTTTGCCTAACTGCATCCTTGTGAACAGCAGGAGGAAACTCATTTGGTTGGGAATTGAACCCACAACCCAGAAGGCATGAAGCCATTGTCATTTAAAAAAGGCCACAGTTCTGAAATTCAGAACACAATAAAATTCCTTGCCAAGCATTCTGGCTTTGATTTTGAAATTGATATTGCTGTAAAATTGCTTCTCGAGGCTAAAGAAGATAACATGAGTGAAATACATCTGAGACCTGTGCTATTTCCAAGCATTTTGTTTTTTATGTGGTATTAAAGAGCCTGACACAAATAACAAGTAAACACAGACTCACAGTGAAAAGAAGATCAGGTTAAAAACATATCATATCATCCCGTTTTTTGCTGACATTGCTAACACTACTGCACTGTGTGGGAAGTCTTCTACCGGGTATTTACCTACTGTTTTTATGAATCATTTTTTTATATATAACCTAAACCATAACCAAGGAAGTACTTGTCCTACAAGTAATAGAGATTGATGCAATTTTACCAATCTCTTGCCCAATTCTTTAGCAATATATTGCAGGTACATCTTTAATACGAGGTGTCATTTTTGTCACTAAAACCTGTGAGAAGTACACCATTACGTATTCCAGCTTATTAAATCCTGAGTTGCGAGTGTCAAACCAAAGCACTTCTCAGAAAACATGAGGAGGTCCGGATAAATGGACGACCTCATCATTTGGGGCCTGGCTTTGAAAGGCTGTGCCTGTGATTGGAAGGTCACAGGTTCGAATTGCAGTATTTTTCCCTAACAATTCCACAATAAAGGTAGCATGAGACGGACATAGAGGCTTGTCAGGCTGCATAGGGTCGGCATTCTGGCCCCTTCCTGCAACGAGAGATGGAGCAGGGAAGCAGCGGTGGGCAGGTCCGGAGGGGGTAGTAGACCCAGTTTCTGCAGGCAGAACTGCAGAGGAGCAAGCCGGAGACTGCTGTTCTAGAAACGTCTACCATCTAAGTTGGGCTGGAGGAGAACAAGTCCAGGCCCCCAGACTTCAGCAGAATTTTTTGCAGAGGTGTCTAAGTGTCGCCAGAAAAGGTGTGCCACAGCAGACATCCAATCGCCTCTCTGCATCTCCATGGCAACACCGAGAAACATATGCAGTTGTGTAGTTTGTCATTTCACACATTTCATGCCATAGACACCATATTAAGGTTGCCATCTTCGTGGCTTACAGTAGGTACCGCAGTTTGTGGCCAAAACACACACGTCAGGTACAAGTTCTCTCCATTCTTCTTGCTCAAACCCTTTAACTTCTTGTAGATAAGCGCCTTGAGCCCTTTTTTTAGCTCATGTTGCCCATATTCGTAGCTCCGCTTATCCTTAAATGTCACGTTTGTTGTTTATTATCCTCTGAATTGCAGACTAGTCAAGCCTATCCATATGTACCCTCATGACATTTTTATTTTAGCAATGCAAACTAGTTAGTCTTACAGGAATGTAGGTTGTGAATACAAATATGCCGGTGCCACCCTTTCCCAGAAAAACAGAGCCAACCAGGACAGGAGAAAAGCCAGGAGCACTGAGCAGCATAGGGAAGCAGGTAGTGGATTGCAGCAGGTAGCGCAAAAGCGGACTCTCGACCTGAAAGTACTCGTGAGACTGACGGTTGACATTGTCCCCTCCATCAAGTTCTTGTACTGGTCATGCAGTGAAAACCCGGGTGTCTTACAAGGGGGGGCATACCAAAATTAGGAGCTGTCAGGTTAGGGGGATGCGCATGAGGAATCCCGTGTAGAAACGAGATATAAATCAAAAGGTACACCAGTGATTTCACTTTTTAGCAATAGAAGAACACTGCTCTGCTAACTTGGTCATCTTTCTTGCATTTATTTATTTTTTTACTATACAGTCACTGATGACAAAACTGGCCACTATTTGGTGATTAAACGCAATACAAGGTAACCTTCTGTCCGGTGATTTGTAAGTGCGTGACAATGGGGTGATAATGGCAGTTGACGGTACAGTACTGTATGTAAATAACAATAGTGTCATCTAGTGGTCGCTTCAATGGAAAGCGGCTTTTGGGATGAGAAAACCTTTGGTAGAACGTGAACAGACCGTAGGTGTCGCTCACATTTCCAGGAAGTTACCATTTTAAAGAAAAAAACAAATTTGCATTTTGAGTTTAATTTCAGATTGTGAGAGGGTGTAAGGGGCCTGTTCTTCTGAGCTACACAATTATTCATGTATAAAAACCACAATAGGCAGACAATATTTAAGATGAAGTAGATAATTAGATGCATTCGTTTTTGCAATCTGTGTATAAGGTGTGGTACAAAAACTCCTTTTCTACATTCTTGGGGGCGCAGTGTGGCTCAACCAGGTGTGGATGCTTTAACCGGCATCAGAAGGTTGCTGGTTCAGATCCCATAGTTGGACAGAATGATGTCACCATTGCGCACTTGAACAAGGCCCTTAAACCCCAATTGCTCCAGGGACTGGCTAACCTTGCTATCTCATTTGCATGTAGCTTTGGGTAAAACTGTCTACTAAGTAGGTAAAATGCATGAGTGGTACATTTACCTCATTTGATTTGCAGGTTTTCTTTCAACCTTCCGTGCAGATGCAACTTAGCAGAGCTGATTAAAGATTAGACGTGTACACCACAGATATTACGGCATACAAGAATAACAAGATAGATTAGATATTATGAAAGAGTATTAGAGACTTGAAGGAGATGGATGAGGAACCAACATCAAAACAGGTCTGTTCTATGATTCAGTGACCAAAATGTGAAAAATGTGGCTGCCTATATTAAATAAACAATATGGAAAATAATTGTGTGGGTAATGGATCTGTGAACCAGCTTTGTGTTTTTTTTTTTTTTTTGAAATGCCAATTAAAAAATGCCAGGGTACAATTAAATTTAGACCCCGGCTGAGAAGAAAACGGTACCTGCTCATTTAATAGGAACAGCGGAAGGGACGTGGTGAGAAATGTAAAAAGTCACACCTTGTCTCTGACGGGCAAAGGCTTTTATAGGTGAGAAAAGCATGTGGACCTTCAGTCTATCGGGCTGCTGTTACCATAGAGCCAAAACGAAGAACATTTTACCTGTCGTTCGCGTATCGCTTTCCATTCCCAAAGCTGAGTGACAGGTGACCAAAATCCCTTGATCACTCTCAGCGCAACCAAGGAGGACAAGGGTGGGTTCTAAAAACACAGCTGGGTCAAGGTTTGCCCTTCCTGCTTGCGGGAGCTGTGGTCTCATGATACTGGCAGCCACCCATAAATCACGAAGATCTTACAGTGAATTAAGGCCACTGCGGGTGAAACATTGATGTCACTTCCTGCCATTCTACTGAAAACATAGCGCTTGTGGCCAAAGTATTAAAGGGTGAAAAACATTAACCTTTCTATATTAAATCAAATGATATCTCACATATCGGGCAGAAGAGCGAGACACCACAGTGGGTCAGTTCATAGAGCATACATCCAATGCAAGATATCGATTGTTTGGCACCAATCGAGAAAAGCACATATGAATCTGATCTTCATTACATCATTTCCCCAGACTGGAACTGTGCAGACCAAAGCATCTTAGACCCCTTACCAGTCATGAATGCAAACAGCACAGAGAAACAGCCACAGAAATGCATTCCATCCATTTTCCATAAGCACTTGTCCTATTCAGCATCACAGGGGATCCAGAGAATATGAGCACAGGGCAGGGAACAACCTAGAATGGGGTACCAACCCATCGCAGGCATACCTATGAGAAATTTGGTAACTCCATTTAACCTCAGCATGTTTTTGGACTGTGGGGGGAAACCAACAGGCCTGGAGGAAACCCCTCGAAAATACAGGGAGAACATTCAAGGACAGGACTCCAAGTGTCGGGCAAACACGGGGTTTAATCAAAGGCAGGACACGATCAGCCGACAACTACACCACAAATAACGTGAATGACCGGACAGGGAGACATACTGTAACGCGGACTTAAATTCACAGGACTAATTAACAACAACAAGAAACAGCTGGTAACAAGGGGATTCCACACAGACATAAATTACTGTTTGCAATGTGCAAGATGCAGTGAGACCTTTTCGTTTCTCTGTCTTTGGTTTGCGCTGCTAATTGAAGTGAAAACTTTTTTTTTTTTTTTTTTTTTTTTTTTTAGTACTTATCTCAATTAGATAACATAAATTCAAGTCTTGGTGCTTCGATAGTGTTTTTTAGATTTGTCTTGTAATAAATCATTTAACAATGTTCTTTGAATAAGATGTCACGCAAGTTTCAGAATAATTTTGAAAAGCACGGGGGAAATTGAATTCATTTACATACTGTAGAAGGACAGGTGGACATTATATTATTACGTAATGAGTGTTTCTTTTCATTTCCATTAATCATCTCAGTCCCGCATCTCAGTCAGGTCCAATGTCTTTCCTTCAGTCTAGTTCTCCAGTAGAATACAAACCAATAGAACTAGAAACGTCATAGAAATAATTCCTAGGAGCAGATAGTCTCTAGACAAGCAAAAAAGTCCAGCTCTGAGAAGTAACTTCTTCTTCACTTCTATTTTTAGAGTAATAGGAGGTGACCGTTTTAGTTTACAAAAATTCAGTTTGTATTACTGTAAAGATATTGCTGCAAGCTCAGCGTTCAATAAGCAGTATCGTTTTTGCTGTGTTAGCACACTAGTGAGGATACCTTAGTGAAAACGCTGTATTGCCGAGTGGTATGATGGGTTCATTTCGGCGCAGGGATGCCCATCCTGTAGACCCTATGGGCGGCTTAGGCTATAATTTCATACAATTCCCAGTAATTACAGGGAACCCCATCCCTAGCATAATTTGCAGTGACTTTGATATAGCGCACATATCTCCCAGGATTCCGTGTCGCGAACAGGTGCACATTAACGTCTCTGAGAACATTTTTATTCTGCAGGTTCGCCAATTTTAGTAAGCTGGCCGCAGTGAGACAGGTCTGCACATACATGCACACGGATGTACATGTATGTGACAATTTTATTACCTTGTAACCTTGTAAATAATCTGTAGGGTTTGCAAAGTACCCCAATGCTGAAAGAGGCGTAACTAATTTTAGGTTTACAATGGAACAGTGTAGATTTATTGTTATATTTCTTGCATGAGTCTGAAAGCATGTGTCACGCCAGATGCATGACAGCTGGCAACCCTGATACTGCAGTTCAACTGGATTTCGACCGCTTATATGAATTACCGCTTCTGTTAACGTTAACCCCGACCTCCGTCTATTAACGAGGGAGTAGCCGTGTCACAGAAATGCAAGAAATATATAAAGATCACAAAGTGATGGAGTCATTATAAAACTATGGGAAGGTAAATATGCGTCTGCTGGCGTGTTATCTGAGCAAAACTGGGGATCAGCGCCCTTTACCGTAAACAGGGAGCCGCACCGGCCGGCGGTATATAGCGCCGCCCCTGCCGCACATCCGGGTGTCGCGGAGCGTCGCGCAGACTCGCTGCTGCGGCTTCTGCGCTTCCGCGTTAAGCTGCTTGGAGCTGGAGGGGTGAAGCAGCACAGGACAGCAGAGCCCTGGGTAATACTGTATACAGGCAGAAACAGGCATACTTAGGGGACGGGGGGCTGGGGGATCTTCTAACCGCGGCAGGTGTCGCCAGCGTGAGCCGGATGGTAATTGAGGCCGGAAAACTGAAAGTAAATCTCGGCGAAACAGTCTGGAGTTTTACCGTGGGGGAGTGATGGGTGCGTTTCGGACCCGGGGACTGTGACAGCTTGGCCGGCGCGCTGACATGTGACATTACCAGAGGGGCATCGGAGAGAGGCCAGCGTCTGTTTGCTCGCAGCTGGGACGCTCCCCCCCCGCCACTGCACACACACCCCTCGCTCTGGGGTTTAAAATGAAGAAGTTTAACATCAGGAAGGTGCTGGACGGCCTGACAGCAGTGTCCTCTTCCTCATCCACCTCCTCCTCCTCGTCTGCCCAGCCTGGATGCAAGGAAAGTGAACTGATCCAGGAGACGCTCCAGTCGGAACATTTTCAGCTCTGCAAGGTGGGGTATTCGCATGTGTGAATGCCGTGGCATTCCTGTCAAGTTTATGTAAAAATGAATTGTAGCCCTCATGTGATCGCTTAGGTAACATGCTATGGTGTTAGCAATGGTAAGAATTAGTTTTTTGTAAAATGAGAATGGAGGCTGATCGCCAGTTTGAGACGGTCAGGGATTGGGCTTCGACACCGTGCTCGGTCTGTCTCGGGCTATACCCCGTCGTTGGCATCGGCTTAAACATCTCGTTTCATGATCTGTCTTAATTTTATGAGATGTAGAAACGTCTACAATAGTTTTTATTCGCCTTCTTTGATGTTCAAAGTCATTTCTTGTCAGAATACAGTGCCAGTTCGCTGCTTCCAGGAGTGAGGGAGTGATGTAAATACAGTATGTGTTTTCGGGACCTGGCCCTCCTGCACCAAAGATGTGAATGTGAGGTTGTTGCTTTTTTCTCCTGCTGATACATACATATTAATCTGTTTCGCTATAAAGAATATTTTAGAGCAGCTAGCGGGCAGTCTGCAGTTAATCTCGCCTATGTTTGCGACAAACTGAGTGAGGCTGAGCGAAACCCTGCATGCCTCAAGTGGTTTAGATGTACCCGGGCTTTTTGATTTAATATTATGTTTTGATGTGTTGAAGGTGAACTATCCTTTTTATTTATCGCTAGGCAGTAGCCTGTGTAGTAATAATCTTCACTGGAGAATCCATTTGCATCAATTTTATGGACGAAGTCCAAACACAATGCCCCTAAATTCACATTTTAAAGTTTCATATATATATATATATATATTACACAGACACATTATTTTCAGTTTGTTTTGTAATGGTATAAAACATAGTTTATCAA
>JAABNX020000030.1:17729506-17746022 GCA_015163995.2 Mormyrus lacerda
ATATGACAATGGCACTCCCCCCTTCTCCCCCCCCCCCCCCCCCCCCATTCACACTAACAAGTCATGCCCTGATTAAACGATGTTCTGTGTTCGCTGCTCGATGCCTCTCGAACTCTGTCTGGAGGAATGGACTCCCCCTTTATTCCTACTAATTGTAAGGTGTGTAGTGAAAAGTCAATCATGTAGAATTTACAGGTTTATCTCATTGGAGGGGGGATTTATTTTTGGGTTTTTTTCCCCCCATGACTCTAACACTATGCATGATGTCATCTCTTCTTTTAGACTCCTCTCGGAACTCTGTGAAATGTTCTTGGATACAATCGATATAATTCTAGAATGATTTCAAAAATCTTCTGCAGTAGCACCTGAACGCACACAAACCCCATTGGTTTTAGTTTGATCTTGAAAAATTGTTAAACAACAAGTGCCAAAATTTAGCGACTTATGTGTATAGATTTTTATCAGTCCTTTAACTGTCCTGTTGATTTGATTTCTTGCCCATGTCATCCAATACCAAATGAAGTAGTCAATCTGATATTTGTACACAAAAGCATTTGACATTCTGTTTTTATACCTAATTACATTGTAATTTATATCTTTATCAAAGAGGTGAGACTTACACATTCCCTCATTCCCTAATAATGGGTCTCATCTATTTAGATTGCACAGGATTATCGTATGATTTCTTAAATTTTTTAGACAGTATATAATGGTATAAGAAGCATATCGGCAAATTGTACCAAAGGGAGGCAATATGAGGATGAACGTGAGCTCTGAAGGCAAATGCAGAACATTAGTACCAATCTAATGATGCGATTGGAGAAGGTTTGACAAGGCCTCCTGAACGGAGCAGAAGCCATGATTGGTCTTTCTGTGAGAATGGCAGCTTTTCTCTGAAGCCTTTGGAGCTCTGATATCATGCATGTTTTCCTTCATACCCCCTTGCCGAGGTGCTTGTTCTGTCTGCCTGGGATGCCTGAAGTTTCCATTCACTGGGTATTAATTCTCTCTCCCTGACTGCTCTCTTGTCAAACGATTTTCTTTTGCGGACTAAAACACTCGTTTTTAACCTTTTCTGGGTTCTGTCAGTGTATAATGCCGGTGGAGGATCATGAATAATGGAGACGGATCATTAACGCTGTGGGCGTAATTGTATATGGAACCATACCAAGGAATATTGGAAGCATTAAGTGAATCTCCTTGCCCGGAGTCATTATTTGTATGTTATTTATTTTTCCAGCAAAGATGTCACGGAAATTAAACTTGCCTACTGATCTGAAGCCAGACGTGGGTAAGCCTCAACTCTTAACGTGTTCGTTGCTGCCAGCTGGGGTATTTTAGGCTTGAAATCGATTGCAGGTATAATGCCATCGCAGCATCAGACAAGCGATCGCAGGAAGCCCCAGGGAAAAACCCGCGAGCGAAACGGAACAGCATATCCTCCCCAGACCTTCCGTCTGCCGCCCTGACATGATTGACTATGACACCTCTGAAGAACTTTGTTTTTGTCCCTTGTGGGGATGGGGACTAACCATGGGGGGGGGGGGGATGTGAATTCAGGTAACTCATGTGCATTGCCTATGTCATCATGCTCCATATTGAGGGTAAAGGCAGAAAGAAGATCATTTTGTTAATGAATTAATTCCCTGGATCATCCATGAAATGCTCTTCTCTGCTACAACTTCTGCCCAGTGTCCACCGGATAGACAGAACCGGTTCAGACGGCCATTAATTGTTCTCGTTTGCCTCAGGAAGTAACTTGCCCCAACTACATAAGGCCAAAGTGTAACTGGTGCCGAAAAGAAAAGTATTTGTATACTTAGACCTTATTATATAAAGCTACTTTTGGTCCTGGAGTAGGTCTGAAATGTAACTTTATGACCTTGACAGTTGGGAAAAAAACAATAATGCTATCTAATGGATAACCATTGCAGGTAAATTGCAACGGATGCCAGTGAAATGTAATTCCCTTGTGGGCTTTCATGCACAAGATGAAAATAAGCTACCTCAACAGTACTTACCTGTAACAGATTTGAAAGGAAGTCTTCAAATGTCTGTCTGACTTGCATTTCCTTAGTCCAGACAACGGCTGCTATTTCTGGAAATAGCTGGTGTGGCTTGTTGAAATGAACATGATCTTCGCTAGTTGACCAGATCACCTGCAACTTAACTGATCTTAATTGATGGAGAATCGCAAATTAGTAATCAGTTTTATTTGATAAAAAGTGGAACTTTGGAGCATATGGAGTCACTCCGCCCATCAAAATCTCAGCTCTTAAGGTCTTTTCTACTTTTCTTTTTCTTCCCCTGTGTTTGTCACCCCGATCCCTTCCTTTCTGCGCGCTGCTGGGGTGCTGCTTCTCCAGACACGAGGGACACCTCCTTCAGCCGAAGCTCCAGCGTCACGAGCATCGACCGGGAGTCCAGAGAGGCCATCACCCTCTTCCACGTCAGCGAGACGTTTGCGCGCAAGTCCGACGGCGGCGCCACTCCCTGCCTGTGGGTCGGCACGTCCTTCGGCTCGGTGCTGCTCATGGTGCTCAGCGTGCCACCTGCTGGTGAGCAGAGGTTACTGCAGCCAGTCACAGTCACACCCACTGGTAAGTGTCAGCAGTGGCTGCTGTATAATATTACTACTTCATATTACAGTAACTGCAATACTATACTCTATTTAAAGGAGCAACTGTATGAGTACTGTGAAAAATTAATATGTTTGTCTTAACTTGAAAGACCACTGCCTTACGGTATCGATTATTGTGTGTGTGTGTGTGTGTGTGTGTGATACGTTCAGTTCAGTTTCATTATAAAAATGGGAAATGAGTAAATCATAAATCTGTTTGTGACATCACAGTAGAATTTTAGGTCTTTACAGCTGGACCTTAGATACTGCTTTGCTTATTTGGTCATTATTTTATACACTAATAAATATTCAATATTGTAATAATGGTGAAGAACTAGAGTTTTTGCTATAAATCCAGTCATTTCTGTGCAGTTTCATTTTCTGCATCTTGATGAATGCAAATAATAAGTTTTATTATCAGTAGGATATTAGGGCTGTACCCATGTTGTGTGCATGTTTTTTAGGATGTGATCGTTTTAGGCTCCTTGTTTTCCATCAATGGATTCTAAGAGAATTTGGAATTTGGAACTCCCAGCCCTGTGGAGGCAGGGTCTATTCTTCTGTTCACGTATCCGGCTGACATCTCGATTCGCTCCTCAGGCACGTCGCTGAGACTCAAGGGAGCCATCCTCCGGATGGCATTCCTGGATGCCACTGGGGCCCTCCTGCCTGGGCCCTCGGAGCCCTGGCGCGAGCCCGACTGCACCAATGACAAGGAGCGACCAAGGAAGCGGCGGGCGGCGTCACCGCAGGGCTCCCAGGAGGCCAGTGAGACCCAGTTTGCCGTGATCTGCTCGGAGAAGCAGGCCAAGGTGATCGCACTGCCCTCGCAGGCTGTGGCGTTCAAGCACAACATCACAGAGACATCCTTCGTGCTGCGCAGCGACGTCGTGCAGATGAGCGCCGGTGTCTGCATCGCCTGCTTTTGCGCCAATGGCCACATCATGACCTTGAGGTAGGGGGGGTGGCGGATGTTTACATGTAACTTTATAACGAAAAGTTTGCAGCAGATGACAGCTGTGGGTAACAGGTGGCCTTGTGGGTAGGAAAATGAGATTTAATTGACGTTTAATTTCTCGCGGGCCTAGCTCAAGGACCCAACAAAGAAATCACTTCACTGACCACGGGATTTGAACCAACAACCTTCTGATCACATACACAGCATTATAGTTCAGAAGAACATGAGTCACCTGTTCCCTGAGACTGAAACTCCTTTCTGAATGCAGGAAGGGGCAGTGCGTGGATCAGGTTAAGGGCATGAATTTGAATCTCATGGCCGGCAGAGTAATCAAATCACTTTATACAAGGCCCTTAACACCAGCTGCTCCAGGACTGTTGCATATTCTCTGACCCCAAGCTATCACCACTCATAAATTGCTAAATAAATAATTGCAAAAGACTTTGACATGTATGTTATCACATGCGACCGTCTTGCCGCCCTGCGCCCAGCCTGCCCAGCCTGCGGCCGCTGTTAGACATCAGTTACCTCCCGCTGACTGACATGCGGATAGCAAGGACCTTCTGCTTCTCGAACCACGGCCAGGCTCTATTCCTGACCTCACCCACGGAGATCCAAAGAATAACATACAGCCAGGAGACTTGCGAGAACCTACAGGTGATGTGGCTTTTCAGACTTCATGCCGTCGGTCACATGGGTGCCTCGACATTGTGGATTACTGCCCTACAGCGGGGAGGGGGGGGGCGATCTAATCCAGAAAGGGCCGCTGTGTATGCAGGTTTTTGCTGCAGCTCCCTAATTATATTACTAATTGGACTGATTGGCTGATGAGTCCTCACACCTGGGTTTGAACAGCTGACCTAAAGGTTACCCCAGAAACCCGCATACACACCAGCCCTTTTTGATTGGCCACCCCTGCCCTAATACATAAACATATTCCATTTTTTGTTATGTTTTATGGTCAGTTAAAGTCAGCGTCTTTGGGTTAGCTGGTGCGTGACTGAAGATGCCAGCTTCTAGTGTCCATGAACACTTTTTCAGTGGTCGACTTCCTTGGGTGCAGCAGCACATGTAAATCTAGCGAATGGATTGTGTTTCAGGAGATGTTGGGGGACCTGTTTACGCCTGTAGAAACGCCAGAGGCCCCAAACAGAGGATTTTTCAAGGGCCTCTTTGGTGGGGGGGCACAGTCCCTGGATAGAGAAGATCTCTGTAAGTAACAACTTTTACATTTTTTTCTTTTCTTTTCATTTTATCTTTCTGCACTTACGTAGACATCGAAAAACTAAAACATTGCTGGTAATAATTTACTGAAATATATAGTTTCTCTTTAGATTTTATCACACTCAGTGTATTGTAAGATAAGTAAATACCATGTATTTTGGTTAGTGTACATACTTAAATAGAATCACTGCAGTCATTATCAGGCAAGGGAGATCAATATTCCCTTTGGGAGACTGACGTCTTGTCAGGAATGTATCCTGCTTTAACATCCCTATTTTGCTGGAGTAGGTTCTTAGTTGTCTTTAATCTGGTTGACCAAGCATCCATCCATCTTCTCTCTGCTTATCCATTACTGTGATGGGGCCTGGAGTCTGTCCTGGGTAGAATAAAGCAGAAGGCAGTAGAGCACCCTGGCTGAGATGCCAGCCCATCGTAGGGCACATACACACGCCCACATAGGGCACCAATTTAGAGACATCTGATTGGCTCAGCAGTTTTCATGTGACAATGAATGAAAGGAAAATCAGCCAATAGCTGCAGAGGTATGCTAGAGAGTCGCTGCCCCTTAACACGACCTCATCGCTTCACCTGTATCCACACAGTCGGGGAGGCCGCAGCCGGAAAGGCCGCGCGGAGCCTGGCACAGCACATCCCCGGGCCGGGCGGCATCGAGGGCATGAAGGGCGCGGCCTCGGGCGTGGTCGGGGAGTTGGCCCGTGCCAGGATAGCGCTGGACGAGAGGGGACAGAAACTGGGCGAGCTGGAGGAGCGCACGGCGGCCATGATGGCAAGCGCGGACTCCTTCTCCAAGCACGCGCATGAGGTGAGGAAGGAGTTAAACCCGAAACAAAATCCCCGTCCTCGGTCAACTCATCGCTCATAATAAACCCTCCCCCTTTTCTCTAGATGATGCTGAAGTACAAAGATAAGAAGTGGTATCAGCTGTGATCGCCACGTCAGCAACGACCCCCTCCCCCCTCCTACCCCCTCCTCCTGCAGGACAGCGGGGTTTTAGCCCTCAGCCCAGGTGTTCCTCATTTCTTTGGAGGAGCACACACGAGATCACATTCAGAATAAGTAAAGGACGGCACTGGGGGGTGTGTTTTTTAAGCATCATTAGAATATTTTTTGTTGTATTTCATTTTGCCAAGTTGGGTATTTTTTTTTTTTTCTTTCTTTCTTGGCATCTGGGTGGGTGGTGATAGGAGGGGTTGCAGCGTTACCCTGGTAACTGCAGTGGGCCAGCTTGGTCATTATGAGGATCCAGGTTGTGCTAGTTACTCATCTTCACAGCCGAAATGTCCAGCAGACTTGGCAGGGATACAGTCTCTTCTACACGAGTCCATTTTAGTGGGAGGGGTGGCGATCCTATTCAAAAATAAAAAAAGAAAATTCAAAAGGGTTGGTAATTTCAAAGGAATCCCTCATATCCATCCATGTTGGGCGATGTTACGCGATATTTCCTGTTACGTGCGCCTCAGGTCACAGATGGGCTCAATTTTAACGATAGTGAAAATTAACCACTTCCCCATTATGCAATTGTTGTGGATTAAATCTAAATTGTTTTTTTTTCTTATAGAAATAACTCCTAAGGGCTGCTATAGCACAGAATATTTATAAATCTGTCCAGATTAAATTCAGGCTCAGTACACGAGGTATTGGACGTAACTACATAAGCAGCGTCAGTTTTCCAGAGAACTGCTGAGTTTCAGTTGTTTTCCTGCAAATATGTGCTTAAAAATAAAAAGAACTAATTTTCCTGAGTTTCTAGAGCAGCTACGACGTTTTATACCCACACTAACGAGCTTTTACAGCCTGTTGGGTGTGTGGTGAGTATGTATATATCAAAACCAATACGCCAAAATCGCACATACAGATTTGTCTTATTTTTACATGGATATTCTGAACTGGCATTTCAGTAAGTTTTTATTATTATTATTATTATTATTTTTATTTTGTCAAAGAACTTGAAATTTATAGGATGCTGTTAACGGAATTGTGGTCCTCCTTGCTTAAGATGGAGTTGCTTCTTTTTGGCAAAGAAATTTTGAGAGTACAAAGTTAAGATGCTTGAGTTTGGTAGGCTATGTGAGTGCTGAGGCTTTAGACGGTCACCTAGTTTTGTATATTATTGTTGACCCACTTTTCTATTTTTTTCACATTTTTATTTTTATTACTATGGACAAAGTGCGACGGAGAAAAGGCTGACGCCGCAGTACTCGGTAGGCCTATAATTGTCTAACTGTAAAGTGTATAATAACTACGCTACTTCTGATTTCTGTTAATATTTCAGGAATCTTTAACTGAAAACTACATATCAACTTAATTGTTTCTCATGGTAGGCGCATATATTAAATATATACGGTAATAAACGATATGCGTGTCTGTGTTAGTGTGTGCGTATATATGCATGGCTACGTAGCTTCATTCATGTTTTTCTTTGTATACATACACTTAAAATCATGCTGATATTTAATCCCTTAATGGTGTTTTCAGTGCAAGTCTTACTACAATTTATTTCTGCCTTTTTTAGTTTTTATGAAGCGCAAGAAAATGCTGCTATTTGTGTAATATGTATCAGCATAATATCATCATAATATCTGCATTTTTTTTCCTTTGGTTTCCGGTGAAACTTTTGTTTCATCGAGAAATTGCTGCCATTTTTTAAATACTGTAAATAGTGGGACAATCTGAGACAAACCTGGAAGTGTAAGGTGCTCTAGGCGGCGCAGACGGGGCCTCAGGATCTCCTAACGTTACCACGCCACCCCAGAAAGCTGTAACGCGTCTCTCACGGTAAAGCCTGTTTGTCCAGGCAGACAGATTGCTGAAGTGTCGCTGGCCGAATTGCTCTGTACATATTGTTAACGATCATAACTGCCTGTAAATTAAGTGAAGCATTTATTCCATTTTCTGGTGTGTTTGGTGTCTATAAAAGCAAATGCTTTCTTTAAAGTGGACCAAAAATCATTTTGAATCGTTGTGCCGGAGTGGCTGAGGTTGTGATCAACATCACACTTTCAGATTTGTCTTTTCTGTCAGTTTAACGATATACTCATATATTTGTATATTTGAAACATTCTTTTAATTTCACTATATTTGATAAATGGGAAAGTTTACTTAATTTAACAAAACCTGCTTTAAAAATTCTTCTGTGCAAAGGGATGTGTACTGTATGTTCACCCTGTTCAAATTTAAAAAAAAAAAGATGTTTGTGATTAAAAAAATATTTGTGGCTCTGAGGCGCAACATGGGGGCAGCCATGAATACGCAAGGTTTTGTTGTGTCTTCAAGGGCTTTAAGGGTCAGCCAAGCCACCGATGCACTTTCCGTTTGCCGGTATTAATTTCTTTCTTGCACAACAGCGAGCGCCCAAAACTCAGTGTTCATTAAACGTCAATGTGGTCGTTTTTGTCTCAGCGTCTTTAACTTTATTAATAATAAAAAAAAAAGTGGTTCCTACTCAAGCATTCGGTATACTACTACTCGTTTGCAGTGTTTTTCCTCATGTGGCCAATTTTTTGTTTAATGCAGATTTCATAAGAATTAATAAAGTTGTCACTCAAAACAGACCAGATTATGTAGATCAACGGTGCATTGGAAAATAAAGATGAAATATATAAAATCTTTGTTTCTGATCATTTATCTACCTTACCTATTTAGCGCATTAATAAGTAATGCATTTTGTGGAAGGATTATCTAACCATCTCCCACTTCTTTGTCCAGTACAGAGCATCACATGGTTAAAGACAGAGGCCGGGGTTTACGCCAAGTCTTTTAAACTGTAAGCCACATTCGTTTCTAGAGGATATAGCAAATTCACCTCCGACTAGTTAGAAGGCAAACTTTTGGTATCAGAAATTCAGTTGTAACTAGTTGCAATATGGATTGCTATAAGAAATGTCAAATTTTAACTTGTTAAAATGCATATTATTAATATTCTTGCCTTTCTACTACCTCATCTTGGTGACACAGAAACAAATGTTTAGGTGACAAAATCTTGGCAGCCAGGCAATTCTTTATATCAGAAGTTCTATTTTAGCTAGTGAGATTCAAAACGTTTTTCTCAATGGGAGCTGGAATTTGATCGAGTCAAAATGCCCATTTCTGATAACAGGAATTCACTTGTGACTAGTAACTAATTTGCGATATCAAGAATTGGCATTATAACTATTCACAACTGAATTCCTGATATCAAGAATTTGCATTTTAGCTAGTTAGAACAAAATTTGTGCTATCCTCTAGAAATGCCGAAACGGCTTGCACTCCAAATTGGAAGCTAGTATATTCAAGTACTATGCAGAGGACTGTGTGGAACCTAAAATAATTTAAGCCACCAGCAGAGGGTGTAAGAGGGTGAGATCGCCTATGTGTGGAAATAAGCCTTCGTGAAGAAAAATGCCTGTAGTACACATTGATTAACTTCTTTGTTATACCATTGTCATGTATCATGAGAGTATTTTTGTTCCAGACTAAGCTACTTAATCCTATTTCATTGAAAAAAAAATGCAAGTAAATGAATCCGTAATTTAAATCTTGAAAAATCATCTGCTTGACCGTCCTTTACTGTCTATTGCCAGATGAGGGAGCTCGTGTTTAAACAATGTACAATATTGGAAAAATTTTGAACTTCAACTCATTAAAATAAGTAAATTATCCATATTTTGCACATATACAAATTGTATTATATATAATTTTGTAATGCACTCATCTATCTTAATATTACACAGTAAGATTGTTAGAAATTTTGAGCTTAGAAAAAGCAAGTCCCCCTTTTTTTTTTCTTTTTTTTTTTTTTTTTTTTAAAGTTCCATCTTCACTATTAAGATATCGAATTATATCTGACAGAAGAGATGGCAATAAGCAATAGAGTTTGCAGCCTGAGACTCCCCCCGCAACACTGGGTTCAGTTTCCCGTAGCGCTGACTGGTCTCGGCTGCGTAGCTGAAAGAGACGCGAAGGCGTGCGGAACAATTCACTGAATAGCAATGACTACGAGTGTATTCAAACTGGAAAGAAAGGACTCAAAAGACAGAGGGATACGAGGCGACAAGGCTGTCCCTGCAAGAAAATTAACATCGGTTTGACAACGCTCCCACTTCACCGCCGGGATATTTTGTATCAGACTGTGCGCCGGTAGAATTAAACATACTTTTAACTGATTAAAGGGACTTGCGGTAGAAATAAATTTCACCTGGTTCAGCGATTGATTACCTTCAAGGAAGTAACCGTGGAGAGGAAAACCGTTGGGTTACCACAAACTTATTGTAAATCTGAGACAACACATGTAATGTTTGAAATATCAGGAAAAATAAGCTGCAAGGCGCATATACGGATTTTTGCCTCGTTTATTTTGTAGTATTAGCTGGAGTACCTGCTGTAAGATGCCTACGCTGCAGACCTGGTATTGATTTATGATCCAGATCAATGAATCGGAAGGTGTAGTTCTCTGCGATGAAGCATTGCCACCTCTCAGTTCCGAAAACCATGAGCGGCGCTCCCAACGTGGTTAACGAGTGGCTGAAGACCCTCCAGCTCGGCCAGTATGCCGAGTCCTTTTTCGACAACGGCTATGACGATCTCGAAGTGTGTAAGCAGATCGGCGACCCCGACCTGGATGCCATCGGGGTCTTCATCCCCACTCACAGGCAAAGGATCCGAGAAGCGGTGGAGAGACTTAAGGAGGAAGACAAAGATGCGGCCGCCGGGCTTTACTTCACTCTCGAGCCCCTGGCCACCACGGAGGACATCTACACCACGCGCATTGAAAAGCACTTTGAGACCAATCTCAAAGGTTCAAAGTCGTGGACCGAATCTAACATGGACCGAATCGGGAAGAATCAAGGATATATGTCTGCGGATAGAAACTTGACCCAGGTCAACTGTAAAGAACCAGTCACCTATCCCAAGCTGAAACTCAAGATATTGATTAGGGATAGACTCGTTAGGGATGGGATTAACCTCAGCCAACCGCCCTACTCCAACAAGGTAAGAGGCGCAGCTACGCTGCATGTATCGTTTGCTCGGGTTCCTTGTGGTCTAGTTGTGTTATTTAATTAAATAACCACTGCAGTTAATGTTTTGTATCTGTGTAACAAAACTTATCGGGGTATCTTGAGTAACATTGTTGCGCTTGACGTCTTGTGGCGCAACCAACTTCGACTTGTTTTTGAAGTCACGATTATGTGGCGCTGATGAAGTCGTCAAGAAAGTTAAAGGCTGAAATGTACAATTAAATAAGACCTGAGTTTAATGATCCTCCAAAAAGACGAATTTTGTTTGGCCGGTAAAAGAATAGAATTTGCGAGATGAAGTTCTGCAAAAACTTAATTGGTTAAAACACTCGTTCAAACAAATGTTTGACGTGCACTCCGGAAAAATATCACATAAGGTTGATTTAGCCATTAATTCTTCTGATTAAGTCTGAAGTAATCTTTCTGAAATGCTTAGGAAATGAAGTAGATGTGTCTGTCTAAACTGCCAAACAAGTAACAGCTGATTTTTCAGAAGCAGGATAAATTGTACTAATCTGATGTTAGGTTAAAGTGGAGAACCAACCTATAGGTTTTACTTAATGAATTTGCTGAAAACGGTTTTTATGGCCTGCATATTTATCTGTAGTTGTACTTTATTCTTGCAATATTTCCGTGCTAATGATCCGTTAAAGGGATTCCCGTTATTTATTTGGTGGCTGGGCTCAGTTAAGCTGAATTCCATACTAAGATGTTAAGAGCTTTGGTTAACTGCTGTATGTGGTGACATTTATAAATACTCAGCTGTTTTACTGTCCTATACCCTTGTCAGGGTCGTATAGATGTTTGCAATAGTTGGGTTTGTAAGACCCTCAATTAATTCAGCCCAGCCTGTCAAGTGCTTTGCAAACTGTAGTTTTGAACAGCATAACCTATATTTAGGCTGTGTAATGGTTCACAAACTGGTTGTGGGAAATCTGGTTTCTCTGAGGGGAGGGGGGCGTTTCTGGTTAGTTTTCTATTGTGACACATAATTGTCTTAACTCCGAATATAGTGTAAGACATTAAAATACATAATTGACAAATGAGTGATTCAGGGAATCGGTGCAAAGTACTTTAGCAGTAGCCTCACAGGTGTTGCTGGTTCGAATCCCATCACTGACTCTCTGTAGGCTGTTTGATGGTTGCACGGTCTGCCTTGGCTTGTGCATGGACTCTATGGGTTCTCACGTTTCCCCCAGCAGTCCAAAAACATTCAGTTTATGTGCACTTGAATCTCTAAACCGGCCATTATGTGCTATTGTTTGCATCAGCGCGTGCCCGGTGACGGACTGGCATCCTCTCCAGAGTGATCACTACCCTGCTTCCTGACTTATGCTCCAGGCTAGCAGTGATTCTTTGTTGGACGGCTTAAGGAAAAAGGATGGAATCGTGAATGGAAAAAAATATATTAGACTACCACTAAGAATGAAGTTTGCCACACTGTTTTCAAATGGTATCTTTTATATTTGTTTGAAATCACATTTGACATTATCCCATGCAAAGTGACATGTGCCAGAAGGACATTTATATTCGTAAAAAGGGTGATTCAGACGGATATGTTTCCCAGAATGGGAACTCGTAAAATACCAGTGTTTCCGCTCTATCATGCACTGTATGAGTGGTGCACCGTGGTCTGTCTGATTCCAGCGGCTTGTGGCCGCCGCGGACCGGAAGCGCTGCCATGGCTACGGAGCGTCCGCGAGGCTGGCGGGATGGCTCCCCGGTACGGCTGCCCCCCGGCCGCCTCGCTGAAGAGACGCTATTATCCACCACCGCAGTCGCTAATATTGTACAAGCTTTTCATTTATACCCTCGTAGAGTGTTTTTTTTTTTTTTTTTTTGGGGGGGGGGGAGATAGAAAGTACTGCAGATGTCGAAAGTGGGCAAAGAAGGCGATCATCCCCCCCAATCATCTCCTTCTCTCCATTCGAGTCTAAACGTCCCCTGAAAGCCATGTTTGTGTTGGTGCTGTTTAAGTACCGCTTGGAGGACTAATCAGTAGACAGGCACCTGCTACTGAAAGCGCAGCGACCCGGGAAACATGCGAACAAGGAGCGTCGTCCTGCGGGAGACAGAAGTGTCATGGGGGGGCTGAAATGAAGTCTTATAGATGACAGCGGTCTGAGGAGTCTTTCGCAAACAAAAACGTCCAGCAGTTAAAGACCAATAGCGATCAGTAGATATACATATCCTTAAAAAGATCACGCCTCTCACCAAACGCTTCAAACGCTTTTTTCCTTATCGCCGTGTGTGATGAGGATCTCAAAGACATCTCAAGACCAGCCTCTCAAGTTGTTTGGCTTTCCTGACAGAAGCCGCCGCGGGGGTGGGCTGGGAGGATCCAGAGACCGGCTTCCGTGATAAAAGCCCGGTTGTCATTAGCAACACACAATTTGACTGAATTTGATGTTGCCAGAAGCTGGATTGTAGAGAGCTGCTCGAGTGTTTACCCAAAGAAAGCTTACCATCCACTTTAAACCCTCATTTATATTATGTAAAATGTGCTGCATTAAGATAAAAAGATGAAAAGGGACTTTATGTGAAAGCAATTGCCAGCTTGCAAATTTCTCAAACAAAGAAAAAAAACATGTAATGGAGAGGCGTGGCATCACCTCTTTGTTGCGGAATATTTTCAAAATAAAGTTAGTAATTAGAAAGCTGCCTTACTCTCAGAAATTGAATTCTCACTCGATAGGGTTGCTCAGCATAAACAATTCATCAAAGTCTATTAGAAGTCTAGAGTTTTAACTATAAGGCCAAAGGTTAATGTAAAGATCAGAAATTTGCCCCAACTTGTCCATATGAAGGGGGGAGGGCACTTGAGGAATAAGGCAAACATTTCCACGAATTTACTTACTGCTGCAGCATTAAGTGGACGATTAGTGGGCTGTCACTTTATTGGCATCCGCACCATTATTAGTGCCCATTACTTATCATCCTGATGTTTTTGTTTATTCACTCATTCATGTTATTTATGTCCAGCTCAAGCTTCCAGCATTGCCCAAAGTTGTACACTTCCCAACATTGTGCACATTTAACTCACACAAGGAATTAGGTTCTGGAAAATCGTCTCAAGCTATACAAACGATATACAGACAATGAACCTTATGTATGTTTCACTTTATGCATGTTATACCTTGATTTTTCTACTCTTCTTTTCACTTCTCCTGTCCTGTATGCAGCACCACAGTTCTGTGGGACGTTATTTCATGTCAGTGTATGTTGTGCTGTGTCATGCTATATTCTTGGTGTGACAAATGGTAGGTTTGACTATAACTGTGTGCTAAAATCCACAGACCAAAGAGCTCTCCCTTATTGTGGCGTTTAATGTCCGCAGCAATAAGGCTGGACAAATGAGAGTGACGAGCAGAGCTAATTCACGCCTTGGCTGAAATCTCCCGCCTTTCTTTTCCTTGAAGGATCATCTGCCTCTTTGTTGTCGGTGAGACTCGTCCTCCGTCAAATGGCTCAGCAAATCATTGGGCTTTTTCTTCCTCTTAAAAGGAAGGCAGCTGTGTTCCGCCATATGTGTCGGGGTGTGGAGGATGGGATGGGTATCTCCCGAAAGCCCCTCATATCTCGTATTAAGACGCTTCTTTGTGATTGGACTTCTTTGGGCTAAGCCTCCTCTCAGCACTGGTCATGCCAAAGCTGTGTCGTTTGCCACATTTAGGTGTCTGTGTTGCGGAATACAGAAGTCTATCGTGGGACCTTTAGAATTCAGCATTCCCATTGAATCTGGAAAATGTCTGTATTAATCTATTCGTATATTTATAAAACTTATGGTTCATTTGCATTTCCAATGCAGTATATGCTTAACATTTTACTCAGCTAGAAGAGTTACGTCCTTTTTAATTTTATCCCATAATCCACTTCTGCTTGCTTCAGATTCCTTAATGAGCTACCTATTACAAGTCAGGTCAAGTCACAAGTCCTGTCATTTAATCAGGGCACCACACGGCTACTGATGACCACCTCAACCCCCCTCTCCGACCACCCACTCAAATTGAATATAGCACATTAAATTGAGCTCTTCCAGGATGGAACTATTCATTATACCTCCCTCTTTCCGGATTGCAGACGGACATTTTGGCAAGCCTTTTATCCAAAGCAATTTACAGATATATTTTCATAGATTAATGCTGCATCATGAAAATTAAACAATGAGCTCTGATTTGTATCTTGTAGAATTTAAGTGCACGATTCCGAATGAAGAAGTTGGATCACAGATGAAGTTTGACATCATCCTTCTTAAACGGCCGGTCGCTAGTCCCATCTGTGGTGCTGCAAAGTGTTTTGAGATCTATAATCTAGCATCGCGGCTCCTTTCTTCTGTCAGCACTTGCTTTTACCTTCTTAATCCACCGCTGAGTCTCACCGAGTCGGCGCAGCGCTGCGTCAACAGCTGACATCTGTTTGCAGCCCGAGGATCTGGCAGCTGGGGGATCGTACATCAAACCCCAGTCTGATTTCTTTTCTCGCACCATCGAGTGGACAGGACAGGAGAGATCCGTTAGTGAAGCCGCCAGTCCAATCGGCGTGCTTTTCAGCACCGCTTTTCCCCGTAAATGAGAGTGATAAACCCGGGAAATGCTTTTTTCCTAAAATGCATTTTTAGCTAAATCCCTTTGCCAATAGCCTCCAACCGTGGACAGCAAGCCCTGTTTAATTCATAATGCAGTTTTTTTTTCAGATTAGTGGAGGTTATTTGTCGGTCATACGCAGTATTATATAAATTTCCCAGTTTCCCCGAGTTTTTCTGCTAAGTAATTTCTGTTTAGCATTGCAACGCTTTCCTCGTCTATCGCTCCAGAGTATAAAGAGCTGGAACAGAGCCAGCTGTTGGTCCCCAAATGAACAATCACCTGCAATCCGCCATGGAAGCTTCTCCCCTCCAGATGTTCCCATTCATGGGGTTCTGTAAATAGCATCATCTGCGAGTCGGCCGTTTCGGATCCTCGGCGCCGTGGCTGAGTCCCAGGCCCGTGTTCTGCGTGCCTCCCCTGCTGGGTTCATTAGTGCCTTCATTTTCCCAGCTCTTATTGGTCAGGGCAGACCCCCTTCTCCGGAGGGGCAAACTTCATCCGCTCCATTTTGATGAGGAAAGTGTTCGGGGTTGGGTCGTAGCGGGCGGGGGAACAGAGGGGTTGCCTGCACAAAGGATGCTGAAGTCTCCATCTCTAAAGAAAAAGAAGGGAATTTAGAATCTGCCATTGTACTTATCTGTTTATTTGAACTACAGACTGAAGGCAATAAGCAAGCATGTCTGTACAATATTGGCGTGACAATAAAACAATCTTAAACAAGCATTCTGTTCCAGGATCAGTATACAAACGCACATTCGCCAGCAGACCTGAAACCTGGCATCTTCCGAATCTGTCGCGCAAATGCTGCTTTGTGGTGTTTTCGGACCTTTGGAGCTGGGAGCTGCTGTGGCTCCGGAGGCTTCCGGAACGATCTGCCGCGTGACCTGGTGAGGAATCCCGAGCTGTGTGTTCGTTATCATGCCCACCTGCCCGATTGTCGGGGGCGGGGGCGTGAGGGTCAGTCTCGGCGTGCTTTTCAGAACCTGAGGCCCATAATAAGGGGCTGTTGGGTCACCCACGTGGGCGGGTGTCACTTCCTGACATGTTTCATGACGGGGCGATGAATGCTTCACATCGAATCCAAGTGGGGAGAGATGGTCAGCGAGGGGGGGGA
>JAABNX020000030.1:17747734-17758952 GCA_015163995.2 Mormyrus lacerda
TGCAATTACTCGATTAATCGATGGAATAATCGATAGAATGCTCGATTATTAAAATAATCGATAGCTGCAGCCCTACTGTAATGTATTTCAGTATGACTAAGTATATGTAATAGTACATCCCTTACTAAAATTTACCATGGTTTTACCATGATTTTCATGGTTTTTTCGGTAACTATGGAAACCATGACTCTGGTTTTATCATGGTTTCGCTACAGTTAAACCCTCGTATAATCTTGGCTGTAAACCATGGTTTTTGTTTTACCATGAAGTGTTATGGATAAACCATGGTAGTACCGAACCATAGTGAATTTTCACGAGGGATAACCGTTGTGAACACAGCACAAGGCATTGCTGGATCAGAGCCACCATCACTGGACCATCTTCAGAACATCATGAAGGACGCTGCTCACCCTGAACGCCATCTGTCTGAACTCCTCCCACCAGGCAGGCACCATAGGTCAATCCGCACACGCACAAATATTTTTAAAAGCGGCTTCTTCCAAAAAGCTGCGTCTCTCTCAAATTCAGACACCTCCCCATTCTGAGCGACTGATGTTGGTGCAGTGTGTGCGATATTACTTGGGTGTCGTTTCAAGCCAGCGATTATGTGTAATATTTTACACCAGCCATACTCTTATTCCACATCTGTCACACCAACCCCCTTTGTGAATTTCTGTTCTTGATGCTTTTTGCACCCTAATGTTAGTGGTATTTTTATATTTTGTATTGCCTGTATTTTATATTTAATGCTTATATTTTGTATTTTTGCATAGCGGATATTTTTTATTCCTGTCTTTATTGTTTGCGTATGTGTTAAGTTTTAAATATAAATGCACCATTCGAGGTTGACACAATTGCATTTTTGTTAAGCCTGCATAATGACAATACAGTTCTTGAATACCTGACTGCTTGCTTTAGGCATTAGGAGAACTACATTTGTTGACATTCGTTGTCACTCAATTCTTTGCTAAAGTGCTGCAGGCACTGTGGTGAGTGACAGGAATCAGGGCATAGAGTGCTGTGTGTGTGTGTGTGTGTGTTGTCCCTAATCATGTTCTGGTCTCAGTACAGCTCTGAGAAATACTAGAGTTCTGTGTTTTGTGGAAACAGACATAATCAAATTCATGGTGGAGCCAATAGATGAATCATTGAATCTCATAATAATAATTTGCCTTTTTAATTCATCAGTGCGTTTTCAAGAGGCCACTTGTCTGGCCAAGACCCGCAGGTGATCTCGGGAAGCAGCTGCAAGCGGGATATGGGCCTTAAATCAGAATCATATGTCTGTTCATTTTTACTGGTTTTTGACAGTGAGAGGAACTCCATGGCAACACAGAGAGAACATAAGAAAGATGTTTGTATACACAAACTGTATAGGACCGGAGACTGCAGATGCATATACAGGCATTGACGATACCCTTTTTGCTCTGTCAGTTACGGCCATCTTCCTTTAAGGAGCTCCTATAATTCTTCACGGCCATTTTTGGATTCAAATTTGTCTCTTCCTGTAGTTGACAGCCTTTTGCCATTTGTGTGAAATGTAGTGCTAGTGAAAGAATGAGTGACTTAAACAGGACTGTGTGCAACATGCTCCCTCTGCCGATCTGTTTGTGGGAACATTGCCTGCCTTTTTGTTTCCCTTCACAAATGCATGGCAAATATTCAGCAACACATCATTGTACTTAACTTAGTGAAACATTGCGTTCATTTATTTAGTAGGTGCTTTAATCCAGAGTGACATACAATCAGGAAAAGTACGGTCAGCCAGTCCCTGGGATAAATGTGGTTAAGGGCAAGGACCTAATGCTGAATTTGGATGCGCAACCTTCTGATCATGTTGACGACATTCTAACCCACAGAGGCACACACTGCCCCCAACAGTCAAGATCTGTCATATGTACACATTTTCAGCACAGTGGCAAGAAGGTGGGAGGTAACATCATTGGATAGAGGAGTTACCTCACAGTTTGTGCTGTTCTAGGGCTGAGAGTAGCTTTCATTGTCTTTCAAGCGGGTTCCTGATAAATTTCAAGCACCACTGTTAAAGGAACTTAAAATGAGAACAACAGCGCCGTCTCAGAGACAATGACGGGTCGTAAAAACCTTCCCACTGGTGGCCATTACGATGTAGCACAGGATACGGAGACGTTATGAATGACCCTATAGTTCGTGTGAAATTTCTCCTAACAAGGTCAGAAGAG
Source organism: Mormyrus lacerda (assembly GCA_015163995.2). NCBI lineage: Eukaryota > Metazoa > Chordata > Actinopteri > Osteoglossiformes > Mormyridae > Mormyrus > Mormyrus lacerda. The sequence goes on from JAABNX020000030.1 coordinate 17,749,936, forward strand.
TTCTCTGGGGAAAAAGGGACGCTGTTAAGGTTAAGAGACAGAGCAACAAAAAAGCAACTTTGCATACAGAAGTTTACAACTGAGTGAGTACATATAGGCAGCCACCCAAAAAGGAAACTGAGGTAAGAGGAAGCTGTGTTCCGTGTCTGTGAGCACAGGGATTATCCAGGCTTTGAATAAAAAAAAGCTGTATTGCATTAAAATTAAGGTGCTTTAGAAAGCGGCTTCTTAAGCACATTGGCCGGAGTCGGCTTTGTCGCCACTGCGGCAGATTAGTCATCTGAGGCAGGATTGGTCATTTTAAGATGTTCTGCAAAAACTAAACGTCTGATGTGCTCAAAGAGAGTTTGGTACATTGTGCTGGTGTCGGTGAACAATGGGATCAATAAGAACGTGTCTAATGTAACTCTTAAGTACACTGCCTCGGCAAAAAAAACAGCTCCACACTTTAATATTTCATTGGACTGCATTTAGCTTTGATTACGGTGCACATTCGTCAATGCTTTGATTCCACATGCTTGTGCAACATCTCAACATTCTTTTTTCATCCAGATTTGCATCAATTTCGCATCAAGATCTTGTATCGATCGATGATAGGTGAGTTGAATCACTCCATAGTTTTCTTCAGCACATCTCAAAGATTTTCAGTGAGGTTAGGGTCAAGACTCTGTGGTGGACAATTCATGTGTGAAAATCATTCCTCCCTAAACCACTCTTTGACAATTAAAATCCTATGAATCTTGACATTATCATCCTGGAATATGCCCATGCCGTTAGGAAAGAAAAAATTCATTGATGGGATAAACGGAGATTCAGTTGCTCAGCTGACTTCACCTTATTGCTGCATAACGTTGCTGAGCTGTAATAATCGTCCAGTCATTGGCTCTTAAGTACTTGATTTAAATTCAAATGGCGACATTTTTTTTTTGGGCCGGACAGCGTACGTTAATAACATGAAACGAAATGTTAGTGATGGGAAAATTATGTTATGATGTTTATTAGCTGTGTTTCATTATGTGAAACTTTCTGCCTCGTGGGTTGCAATTTTTACCCCCTCTCCTCCACCCCTCACCCGGTGAAGCGGAAAATAACGCTGCAGATTGGAGAATGATCGCGGGCTGCGAAGTCCCCGGACTGGTGGGCTGCTTATCTGTAGACACATTTTCAGCCTCGTTTCAGCTGTTTAGCAGATGTTCATATTTGTCCGCTGACATGCGCTTCGCAGAAGTTACATCGGCGGGACGGGCGCTGGGATAATCGCGCTGTTCAAAGCTTATCTTCCCCCGATTGGCAGACTGCCCTTTGCGCACACTTGAGGATTTATGTAAAACTGTATTTTAAGGAGTACCTAGACTACAATAACATGTTAATTACTCCCTTAAATAGTATTGCTTTCAAATATGAACTCCATTCGAAGCTTAAAACTAACGGTTTGACTTTGAATCTTGTAAGTACCTAAGGATAATTAAATAAACCATTTCGTGTAACAGTCCAGACACAGTAAGGACTAATACTTGCCAAAATAAAACCGCAAGTAATATTGTTTAATATTTAATAAATTTTATGTTTTTAACCTTCTGTGGTGGTATATACTAGGGAACCCATTTTTCAAGTCTTCGACACACGTAATTGGAGAAGTTCAGTACCGTGTGACCTTAGTCCTGTCCTATCCAAATCTCTTGTAATCAAGTATTGTCAATGTATAAAAACATACACCGAAATTTTGATCTGCATCTGCCTGAATGGTGCATTGAATAATTAATAAGTACATACAGTATACAAAAAAAAATGCCAACCAACTTCCTTCTTTTGCAGATATCAGGTAACGGAGAAAACCTGTAGCTGTTTTGTCGGTCTACTCATCTAACCTTGGCACCAAACTAAAGCCGTTTTTCTTTTAAATAAAAAAGCATGTCTTGGTGTGTGAAAGTAGGTTTTTAAACTAACAAGTAAGTATATCAGGCACACGAGTACATAAAGTGTTTCTATGTATTCAGAGGAGAGACGAAATGGAAGGAAATGACAGTATTGAAAGTTAGATGACTTTCATCACACAAGGCACTAAATTCCTCATTATCACATTTCCAAGATCATTTTGCTGGGCTTCTGGTAAAGCATTAAATAAGGTTTCACCAAACACTAGCAGCAATGGCTGCCTTTCTGTGGGGGAGATTATTCATAAGCCTCTGGACTTGTTTTTTTTTTATAGATTATGACACGTTTTACACTGGAATCCCACCCAGGGTGATTCCTTGTCCCCTCTGTTTACTGGGATAGAATCCAGTTTGCCCAAAATCTTGTTCTGGATATGTGGGTAACTGCAGGTCCGTCCTTGATAACCATCTTCTATACGTTTATCACAAAGCAAACAGTTCTTTCGTCAGTGACGGACATTCGTTAGCATCTTCCAGTAGGCGTGCGGTTCCTACAGACACGCCGCAGAAGAATCCATCTTCATCTCTGGGGTAGATATCTTATTTACGAAGTGTTTTTAGGTGCAATTGTTTGCTCCCTGCCGCCTGAGAGTGTGTAAGCGGACAAATGGAAATGTGTTTTGGGGGGGGGGCTTTGGACCTGCAGGCAAAGCGCCTCCCCCACACCTCATTTCACGGTACGCTGGCCTTCTTTCTAAAACACTGTTATTTCTGCAGTGCATTTCAGCACCAGAACCCCCCCCCCCCACCACCACCGCTTACTTTTTTCTGCATAGATGCGTCACACCGAGGCCAACTTGATTTCCCGCGTTACCGTTTGTTAAACAGCGGGTCATACCACAGGAGGAATGGAGGGGTGGCAAATGCAGTCTCGGGATACAGTACCAGTGCAGAATAATGCGGGGGATTTTGGCACCGATGTCATGTGATCAAAGGGATTTTACCATGATCTCATTACTCTTGGGGGCTCTCACTGAGTGAAATAAAAACACACCGTTTCATGTGTCCCTGTGTTTCAGTGTGTCCAATAAACAACTCCGCAGCGGCGCCAATTTGATTATCAGGCGACCTTGCTAACGGCTATTCTAACTCCAGGCCTCCCATCGCCATTCTAAGGCTCAAAACCATTATGATACTGTCAGCATTTCACAGCCAGCTCCGGATGTGGCTGCTTGTTTCCCGTGCAACGTGAAATACAGTAGGTGCAGTTTACTTGTGTCATGTCATGGGGACACGAGCTCATAAACAAAATGATTTTATTTCAATATCTCTCCGTCCAGGAATTTAACATAAACCAACAGGATTGTAAGGCTGCGTGGAAGGACCTCCCAGAAAAAATAAACCTGCACACACAGGACTTAAACACAGGGCAAGATCCCCCGTGTCTGGCTTTGGCTGAAATGACCATCAAACAGACCTGTAGACAAAACAGACAGACCTTTATACATAAATGCAGAAACTCAGCACAGGGGGTGGGAATCTGACCCAGCCGAAGGGGTGAGGGGCTACTTGAGGATTACTTTTGTGTTTTAGGTACTAAATAGAATCATAGCTCATTTTTAAATGGTGTATTCTGTCACTACAAAGGTAATTTTACGCTGCACATCTGTCCTGCTCCGAGCCTGTTTAAATGCAGACTTTTGGATTAAGTCCCACCCTGTCACAAAAAAACGTGCACATGAACTGCCTCTTCACCAGTAAATGTTGGCTATACAAGACCCGCTCTTTGACTAAATAGCAGCGATTTGGCGATGCCACTAATTTTCTTTTTGATCCAATGGCAGGTAATATCAAGGTTTTATCCCAATACAAATATTCCATTCCCGCCCCGTTGTGGCCCCCACCTATCAAAGGGCAGGTCTTAGTTTGCATCATTAGTTTGCAGTGTCGACACCCCCCCCTTAAATGAATGCATGCAGATGTTACAGATTGCTTGTATTTCTGCCCTTACATGCAAGACTTGACCCCATCGTCACTGTTTGTGTGTTTGTGTGTTTGTGTGCTGCATGTTACTGAGCGTGAGCGAGCGAGTGACCTACCCCGTGCTCCGCCCCCTCACAGGTAGGCTGCCCATGCTCCGCCCCCTCGCAGGCAGGCAGGCTTCCCCAATCAGCCATCCATCCAGTGCCCCTGAGGCATTTTTGGGAGGGGTTATGGACCTTGCTCAAGGGCCCAATTGAGATGTGGCTACTCTGATAAGCACAGGGTTCAAACCGGCATTCAATCACAGGCACAGAGGCCTAACTGATTGAGCCACACGCTGGCCAACAAACAATACTGAATGAAATACCAGCCACCTCCAGTCCCCTGGCCTTCATAATAACAGACAGCAAGAATTAGCTCATTGTGACGGCACCCAGAAAAAAACTGAGCAGGCATTGGACGTCGTTACCCATGGGGAGTAGACGGGCCTGGCCCAGTGGACACCAAAGCATGTGCTTTTATCCATGACAAATGAAGTTCTGATCCATTTATTCACAGCAAGAGGTACCTATTGATTACTACATACTTCCTCAGCATTAGGCTGAAACCCTGTCGGCTTAATTAATCTTATTCCAGTTAGTGCCCTTTATCTACGAAAAGAAGTACAGATTTATACAGAGCATAAAACAATGTGAGTTTCAAACACAAGTGTTAACATGTATGACAAACAAACTGGAAACAAATACAGACACAGAGGAGAGGAAGATAAAAGTCAGAAGAAGAGAAAGTCAAGCTGGCTACAGTTCTGGGGAGTTTTTCCTCTCTATAAAACTCTTCGAAAAATAGGACAAGAGATGCTCCAAACATGGTGAAGGCCCATTTGGAAAAGAAGAGGCTCATTTGCATTCTGTAATAAATCCCCCGTCGCTTCTCTGGAGAAGAGAATCATTCCTGGTGCAACCTCCGCGCACCGAAGACCTTCCCGATGGTCGGGCGACGATTTGTACACACCCGGCTTGTCACGCTGTCATGCGACATCCGTGATCTCACCCAAGGTCAGCTACTCGAGTCAGAAATAAAGGTCAGACTCATAACAGTTATATGCTGGAAGGGAAAAATGGTCTCAGGTAAGGAGAGTCCTCATATGGTAAGACGGTGCATCCATCCATCCATCCATCTCTTAACTGCATGTCCTGACCAGGGGTGCAGGGAATTGCCTCATTTATATGTGACAGCATTCTTGTTAACGCCTTTAACAAAAAAGAGGGAGATTGTTGTTCAGCTAGTGCCACAATCTTCATTACGTACAAATGAAAGCGTTATTGTTTTCCAGGTTACATTTTCCTAATGCATGGTTATTACTGTGCGATTTAGCCGTGCAGCGATGCATAATTTGAGGCAATTTTAAATAGCTTATTAAGACATACTACCATGCTTCGAAAGTCACCTTTGCAACAGGATTCACAGGGTGATACAGCGAATACGTCGTCTTAGAGACGCAATAATTAACAACCCCTGTTTTCGACATTTAAAAAAACCGCGTGTGTTAATAAAAGGGAACTAAAAGGCACTTTCATACGGATGAAAGATGTTTGTGAAACGGGCGGTAAAGGGGAGATGCTGATTTTTTTTTTTATGACTCGTTTGTTTGCAGCTGTTCGCCGCTGTTTTGGTACAGAAAATCCCCCTCCGTCGGCTTATAAATATTTCAATTAGCCACCTTTTTCACTGATGTGGAAAGCGGCGCTGCTTCGCGTCCCTCCGCTGGAAGAAAAGAGAGATGGATTCTTCACACCCTCCCGTCGCTGGTTCAGAGAGAAGTCAGATGAAGGGTGGGAGTATGCGACGGGGAAAGGGGCGGAGGGGGGGGTTGCGGCTCAGGAGCGGGATTAAACGGCACAGGAGAGCAGATACGGAGGAGAGACTCTCTAATAGGGCCGCAATAAGATTCTCGTGATTTGGGGAGCAGTAATCGGTGCATTAGCGCACATTTCAGGTCCCCTGTAATAGAAAACACGTAGGACTTCATAATATAATAATGTAATATTTACCCCATAAATATTTACTTTAATATTTAAATTCGCAGAGCCAGCGACTTTGACGAATAACTTATGGTAATAGATGTTTAATATGCAAATATGCATTCTGTGCACCTGAAAAAAATTGCGCTCAAACTTGTCACGTTATCATGAATAGTCAGATTCAGATTCTATATTATTGTTCAGAGTACAATGAAATTTTAGCAGCAGTGCAGTCAGTGCATCAACACAAAAGAGTAATATGAGCAATTTTGGATATGAGACATCACACAGGACACAAGAAATGGTGCCAAAAAGCCAGTAAGAACCTGCCTACCATAAATATGAGTAAGGCACAATAAATGCGATGTCTAGTGCAGTTAATACAGATAATGCAGTTGGATGTAAACATTGCAGCGTTGTTTAAAGTGAGCATAGTGACAAAAATTGACATGTGGAAATTATTAGACATCACACAAGACATGACATAATAAGATGGACAATGTTAGGATAACACAGTAAATTAGAATATTGCAGTGAGGTGGTTGTGTGCCCCCAGGCCGGTCACATAGTTGACAGTGTTCAGTTCATGTCTGGTTCTGAGGTAAAAGCTGCTCCTTAGTCTGCTACAATATGTTTCTGATTCATTTTCCTTAACCAGGATGTAAATTAGCCTGCCATCATTAGCTTTTAAAATAGGGTCGTAAATGACAGAATTTTGTAGCACTGTGTCGTGTATGTCCGGGCGGCAGCTGCTTGGGGAGCGACAGGAGAGCCCTGGGGTAATTGGCTACTTGGTTAAGATTCATTTATAGAAGAGCCACACATTAATGAGGGATTATGACTGCAGGCGAGGCAGAACCTGCAGTGATTACAGAACTCAGATGTATTCTTTGGCCGTAAATTAGCTCGCTAACTGTAGGGTCGGCCATCGTCGCTTGAGTCTGTGGCCCATATGGTGCATTTCAGCAGCCGCCCCAAGGTGAGCTTGGTTTTTGCATTGGATGGAAGGATGCTGGATTTCAGCAATCATCATGACTGTAATGTAGGAGTAAGCAGTTATATATCACAATGTTCTGCATCAGCAGATTCTGCATTGGGAGGTGGCATTTCATTCCATCACTTCATCTGTTGAGTTAATGATGCATCACTGCTCTGCATGGCCTGGAAATCTGAAAGTTCTATTCAACATTACCATGACTTTAAGGAACTAGCATCCAGTGTCCATGCATTATTGAGAATTGTTTGTGAAAATATACATACCTGGAGCGACAGTGGCGATTGAGTAATTCTACATTATTCTCCAAGGACCACTGGCTTTAACGGCTCCTTTTGAAGCCGCAGTGTCACTTCAGAGAGATGCATGGATGCATGAGAAAACTCTGACCGACGTGAAAAAACATGCAAGGCCTACGTGGAAATGCAGCTTTCGGTGTGGTGAGGCGTGCGTTGGTGGCTGCTCTGTCATTGTCAGCTGTTTCTCAGCAAGATCTCAGAGGAGACATCCTCATTTAGATGGAGAAATTCAGACCGACCGGAGCCTGGTACAGCACCGGGATGCTAATTGCCAGAGCTAATTGGATTAAAAGCTGCCTGTAGCCTGTCACCATAGACACACTTGTTAGCCTGGTGCTGTAAGGGAGGGAGGGAGGGGGACTGACTGCCCATGTGTACGCTTCAGCTTGACTAGTGTGTACCTACATCCCAAAGGGACTTGCATACGGCCGAATCTTTACTTGGATTTACCTCGGTTTAATAAATATGCATTAGGACATACTTTCCTGGCGTGTACTGCAGCAGTATGTCCAGGATCGTCACCTAGAGATTCATGACAAGGAGCTAAACCGTTACTGGGGGGGTCTAATTTAATTAAAATGAATGAGAACACATTATTTAAATTAATCAATGTACATTTATTTGGGGGGTCTAAAGTGCCCCTAAAACAGTCCTAGCGGCACCCCTGGGTATGATACAGGTTATCTTTAGCATTTTAAGGCACATTACACAGGAGTTTTTCTTACCACCCTTGACTCTGAGTGTGAAACATTTTGCGTGTGTTTCCCTGTGTTTTCGCGTGGATTCCACGTACGTGGTCCAAAAACGTGCGACCGTGTAAACTGGTGTCGCTCTCCATGGTGTGGGTGTGTGTGCACCTTGTTAAAGGCTGGTGAGACATTTAGGAGTGTCTTCTGCTTCCGGCCCTTTGCTACCTGGGATCGGTTCCCAGGTCACCTTGCCCATGTGCGAGACAAATAGTTATAAAGATGGATTGATGGATGGGCTGGCAAGAGCGGCCTTTATGGCCAATGCGACTCTTGAGGCGAGTCGAAATTCAACTTGACAGGTATGCGATCTGAACATCTACTTGAAATCTCAAGCGAACTGCATATTGAGTAGGAATCTTGCCAGTCAGCGGTGTCCTTATAAACCAGAGCATTAACACGACACAAAAGAGGTTATCCTGGAGGCGCAATAACATTTGATGCTCGATGAAGCAGCTCTGGTGTCTGTGATTTTACACCTACCAGTGTTAGCCACCAGAGTAGGTCACTCTTACTCTAATTCCTGCCAAAGGCTTGCCCTTGAGCAACAGGGGTCTCTAAAACACATTCATCACGCTGACAAGAATTAATTGCCAGAGACCTCCATGCACGGCACATGGTAGATTTACATCCTACACACGCAAAAAGAAATCAAGTCAACGCTGATTTATTTTCGTCAACATTTCAATTTTAGGTAAATAATACTGATTGAGGATCTGGGAGAGTCTTAGGGGTCATTTAGCAGCTGTAAGTGAATTGGGTATCTCTTTAGTATTCTACACGACACAATCTTTTTCGGACTTTATGGCCCCGCAAGCAAGATCCGCCATCTGCCACACCTCGCAGGCTAGAATTAATCTCTAGGAAGTGGCATCCGGGGCGAGATGCCCATCAGCGGCAGATCCCAAGTCACGGGTGGGACAGAAAAGCTATAATGTATTTGAAATCGGAAGCCTACTATTAATTTGTGTATTATAGTGTAACGGTGCTGCAAGATGTTCAGGCAGGCTTTGAAGGGGAAAGGTCTGTGTTTAGTGGAAAATATACAGCGTCATTAACGTCAACTACAGTAGAGGCGTAGAAAGGGTGTCATGACTGAA
>JAABNX020000030.1:17759052-17791850 GCA_015163995.2 Mormyrus lacerda
ATTATAGAATTATTATTTTGCTTAGTTATAAAATCATTGTTTTGATTGGTTATAGCCTTGTAGAATCATTCCCACAGCCCCTGCCGAACGCTTGCTCTCATCCACCGATCGTTGGCTGGCGTCCCCCTTCCGCCTTAAAATTCAGGTGTCCCCCTTCCGCCTTAAAATTCGGGCTCGGCTCAGAAAGATCGGGTCGCAGCCCCGGCTGCCAGGCACTGCCACAAAGTTTGTATGAAGTTTCTCCCGTGAGGAGTCCTGGCAGAGTCATAAAAACTTAGGGCTGGCCAGCTGCCCCTTTAGTCACCGAAGTGCATTTCCGTGGTGACTGAGACCGGAGCCCCGTTGGGGGGGGGGGGGGGTACCTCACACTTCTCCAAAGCAAAAGGCACTCTATATGCAAAGCAGAGTCACACAGTTGGAGAAACTCTGCTTCACCGTGGCCACATTTGTAATTTAATTTCTTTGGTTACGGCCAGAGATAAAGAGCTAATAAGCTGGAGCTGTACCGGCACCAGATGAAGCCACCGGTGAGATAGTTGTGAAGGCCACATTGTCTAGGAGACAGAAGGTCGTGTGGAGACACACACACACTCAAATACAGAGGCAGCCGCAAGCACGCTGCAACATGGCAGATTCGACCTTAGATTCAGAGTCCTCCGCACGCTGCTGTTGGTCTCCTGCACAAAAAAAGGCAATCAGCACGGAAAGTCGGGGGAGAGCATCCATTACAAAAGGCAAAGTCATGTTTAAGATTCTGCAGGGAGACAGAAAACGCTCTCAGAGAAAGAGAGAGCGAGCAAGAGAGGGAGAGAGAGTGAAGGACAAGCGGGCATTGAATGTGTTCCTAACAGCCTCCTTTCTCCAGAAGCGGAGGCACGCTGACCACGAGCCAGAGAAAGCTCCGGACTCCCCCCCCCACGAGCGGGTGGAGGACTCGTCCGCCCCCTACGCGTGATTTCAACAGGACTGCGGCAAATCACGACGTAAACAAAAAGCAGCACTGAGCGCCAAAAAGAGGGGGAGGTTTCAGGCTTTGTGGAGCATTTCTGCCCCAATGGGCCCCCTTGTTTTGCCACTGCCCCCGCCCCCCTCTCGCTTCTCCCTTTCTCTGCCAAAAGTGCATCTCGATTAACTGTCCAAGGAAGCTGATGCGATGGGGAATTCCATTAATCACCTTGAGGGGGAAAAATGAGTCTTGCTTTTAATTTTCGGCACACAGGCCATTGCTGGCTTCAGCAGAAAGGCACCCAAGCAGTTTCAGACAAAACAACGTCAATTGGTGACTTAAGAATTTCCTTAGCTCCTTAAATACATTTTTCAAATTGTGTTACTGCCTCAAAAAAATTGCAGACAGATACACACAGAGCTTTCTGTCTTTGGTTAAGACCAGCTTCTTTGATTTTGGTATCCATCAAAGAGAGAGTGAAGAGTAAATACCTCTTCAAACTAAAAGAAGCCACTTTACAAAAGATTGTGTGACAACAGCACCACCATGTGGCCCATACTGTTATAGCACCCTTGTGTCCCTCACACATCCCAGTCCTGGCAATCGAATCAAGGCAAATTCGTCCTGGCAGCAACCATCTCTATTTATTCCTCATTATAAACAACACGATGTTGCAATGGGTGTCTGTGATTAATAGGACACATCTCCCTAACTGCGCTCCAATTTGACATGCTGAGTACCACCACTACGGACAGTAACCGAAGTGCAGAGATGGTACTTGATACATTTTGGCACTGGCACGATATACTTCGGGGTAGGAGCAATACAGCAGACACTAAAGACTAGTGGAACAGGGTAAAGGACCCACATTCAGCACAACTGACAAAACAGAATTAACCACTAGGCAGAATAAACCCAGCCCAAGAGATCAGGGTGGCTGCCTGACATTATTGTTTTCACCTCAGGCTCACATACTGGTTGATGCTGGATGGGTGGCTCATAGCCTCCCCCTTCAGGCCACTTGGGGTAATGTCTGTCTGTGCTCCACACTTCGCTGATGTGACCTCCAAGGGCAGTGTGCGTTCTCTCCGTTACTAATCAAGCTCAGGCCTGTTAGTAAATTGAAAAACAGCTCTCAGTGGATTTAATAACAAAACCCATTACTTACAGTCATTAGGGTGGAACTGCCCTTTAATTAGTACAGCACCCCTGATTAATGTCCAATTAGAACAGCCAGATAAAATGAATTTTTTACTTCAGCAGGATCAAAAGATAAATAAAGCATACTAGCTTTCAGTCCCAAAGGCTTTGTTTGTAGCGAAATCCAAAACCCAGATGGCAGAGAGACCGAAAATTTAACTGACAAATGTGAGCGCCGACAAAACAACCTTCAGGTCGGGAAACTGAGTCTGGTGTGCTCACAGGGGAGAGATTTGGCGGCTCTGCTAAGCGTGAGATGATTTTCAGCAGCCAAAGCCCATAAGAAGCAGGCTGAAACTCTGTGGAATCGCCTGGGTGGCCGGGGAGCAAATCTCAATGGCCAGCAAGCCAAAAACAAAAAGCTAATGACAGGATTTGGTGTCCATCACATAATCGGCTGCCACAGGCTCTGAAATCCGTATTATGTCAACCAAAGACCATCTGCAGCAGATGGCTAAAGCCCTAGTCTCACACGACGAAGGGTCTGGTCATGACCCAGACAAGCACTTTGGACACCACCAAAACAAGGGTGACCAATGTTAAAGGCGCCATATTGATTCTTTGCTCTAAATGGTGAAGCACAACTGCGCAACAGCCTAGATAGACAAACACACCAGGCCACACAAAAATGGTCAAGCACGACTGCATAGCATAACATGCCTGTTCCAGTCTATTAATCAATCTGACACTTTTATCCAAAGTAACTTACACCAGGGTTACTATTTATATAGGCTCCCTGGGATTGGAACCCACAAGCTACTTGCACAAATCTATACTGGTTAAATCGGTGGGAGTGCAGTGTGACGCATGCCACCCTCATTTAATGATTGTACAGTCACTGATTACACCAAATTTAGGAGGCTACTTTAAATGAGAGATGTGGATTTACTTATTTACACTTGGGTGAATTTGATGACCTGTCCAGGGTACACTACAGCATTGTGCCTTGTGGTGCCTAAGATATATAGGCTCCAGACCGGTGGCCACCCTAACCAGGAGAAGTGGCTAGAACAAGGGTGGATGGTGGATGATTCTGACGTCAAGGATTATCAATTCATTTTGGCTTCTGACAATGTACGTTGTATTAGGATTATATTGTTGCTATCTGGTTGTCGTAAGTTATCTAGTTGTCGATCTATATAATTGGTTAGTAAATTTTGGAATAATCGACTTGACAATAGACCCACTAAGAAATTCTCGATTTACGTGCCAATTTCGTTTCCTAAAACCATGTGAAAAATACTAAATGCTACAGGAAACACCATTGCCATCATATCCCTACTATTCGTTCCGCAGTAACACAAGTACGAAAATAGTAAAGCTGGGCAATAATTCTTAAGGTTAGGATATGTGAAAAAATCCGATAATAAAAGTTCGTATATGGGTAAATGGTGAAATTAATTTTATCTACTGCCCACTGTGTTCGTATCACTTACAGCAATTGTGATTAAGTATTTCACCACGTATAATACATTATCTTTCCAAACAAGTATGAAATATAAGTCGCCAGTAGGGGGCACTGCTGCAGCAGTTTCATTTCCGCGCATTGTGAATTGAATGAAAGGCCAGCTGGTAAACATGTTACTGAAAACAACGTGTCATAGGGGCGGGGCCACAGGGAGACCGCTTTCATATGAAAGCTGATTGGCACACGGAGTTTCCCCGCCCCTGTTGCTCACCGATTTAAAATACGTCCTTAGCTAATGATAAGGGTGTCCACTCTATATGAATTATGGTCCATATTATACCCTCACCTTAAAAAATCATATAATCACCCATGATGTATGAATGTATATGCGAATATATTGCATCGCCGGCGAGACAGCTGCGCATAGCGGAGCCCAGTAAGTGCGCCTTGCATGCTGGGGATATAAGTAAATAAGTCCTTGTTCGTGTAACTGTAAATACTTGCTGTATTCCCTCTTGTCGTGTGCGCCCTTGCCTGTGTTATATGTGAACCCTGTCCGATTCTCGCGTAGTCATTGTATAAATTACCCACCGTGTGTGTGCCGTACAGTTCAACGTCAAACCCTCCTGTGTTTCATTTTATGGGTGGTTTTGTTGTTGTGTTAAAGCTTAATAAAAAAAGGCATTGTTTTCTTTTCAGTACGAGCTTCTTCGTTCTTTTCCACCCGAAGCGGTGTCTTTCTTTGCCCGGCATTGTAATATTTAGTGTCCAGAAGTCTGATGAATTGTATTAAAATGTTTAACGGTAAACTTTGTTAATACAGCAAATTAAATGCATGCACGCATAAAGAGATATTTGTGTTATCCGTCTATTAATTTTTCAACTACTTGTAAGGAACAGCACCAAAGTAACTAACGCTAACCAGATGAACAGCAGGTCGGGACCTTCTGACAAGCATACTACGATCTGCACTGTACGCTCTCCTAACGGAAGACACAACTTTATTCACCCTGAAGCGAGCTATGCTCTTGATCACTACAAGGTAAACATTTGCAGGGTTGCCAACTTTGGTCAGCTGACTGGCTTGAGATTTTCCATTTGAGACAAGTCTGCAGGCACATTTGTATGTAATAGTTTTATTACCTTGCAAATACTCTGCATGGGTTTGCAAACTGCCCTGACACATTTGATTTTAGGTTTATAATGGAATGGTATAGATGTGCCGCAAGATTTCTTGCGAGAGAGTCTGAATGCGAGTGTCACACCAGATGCCTCAAAGTTGGCAATCCCGTATTTGTGAACATTAGGTTTGACCCACGGTTACAGCTGACGTCTGAGCAAATCATAGTATACCACACATTCAAGATATGGTATATTTTGTAAATGATTGTAGGGTGTGTGTCTCCTTAACAGTAAGGATTGTAGAAAGTGTACTTATTAAAAATGCAAAATCACAGGCTGTAATTTAGCTTTATTTGCTCAGACATACATACAACATCCACACCTTGAATGGACAGTTCACTCTTGGTGTCACTTGTAGTGCACAGTAGTGTGTAAACATACAGACGGGAAGTTCATGAAAAGAAAGTAGAAGTCATTAATGACTAACATGACATTCAACGGCAAAAAATCCCCACAAAATCCCCAGCAATTCCAACACAATTTCATTTCCATTTTTACAAGCCTACATCAGTGTTCACAGATATGCATTCCAATAGCTCCACACTAAGGGTTTTCAGTCTTGTGCCTGAACAGGAGTTGCTCCAGAACTGTTCGAGTACAAATTCTGTCAGTCTCTAGCTTTAACGATCAACAGTGTCAAAAATTTGTCCTATAAAGATCAAGACAATTTTACTGAAATGCAGGATAGGTTTCTTACTTAGGAGTATAGACATGCCCGGAGACAAAGTGACAGGCCAGACAGGGCAAGAAAAGGCCTGGGTCTCCCAGCTGGGGCGATTACATTGTACATTGCTGTGCGAGGGGGAGTTGGAGGGCTCCATGGAGTTTTTTTGCCTAGGGCCCCCAGAGTCCCTAGAATCTCCCCAGAACATGCCTCGTGCAACTTGAATCTCTGACCATAAGGTAGAAAGGCCAGTTTAATTCCCACATAGAGACTTTCGGCCATTTATCATTCCTGGCCCTCACTCCAGATCAGACCATGATGTTTAGCACCAGCACAGATACTTGGACTCCATGCTTTTTTCAGTCACATATCCCTGAGGTGGCAGTCAGGGAAATGACATGTATCTCGTCTGCCCCCTGAGAAAGTCCTCCCCTTCCTCGGTACTGCTGTCACTTAAGGAGCGCTCATTGTAGCCCGTAGGGACCGTGATCCACCATGTTTCTGCCGAGTTCTTCAGCTCTGCCAAAGGATCTGGAACTATGCACTGCTCCACTGTGAACACCACTGGCAGCACGACCAACAGCAGGATCAACCCCATCGCTCCCAGCCAATAGGAGGAACCCAACTGGCTAGGGTCGGCACTGATGTCTCCCCATTTCTGATAGGTGAAGAATGACCAGCACAGCAGGAAGAAAAACCCTAACAGGTGCAAGAGGGAGAAATTGTGTCAGATGAGTCACCGACATAATTAAGGCAATGCTAGACAATATTGGTGCCTCTATATAGACTTCCCGTCGCATGATATAGGCCGAATGGCATACACAAAAAAAACCACAATGACCACTGGGTTTACCTGTGCAGGCCAACGTGATGAGAAGCAGCGTGGTGGGGTAGAGCATCTGTCCCACCATTAGCAGGGACCGGGTGTTGGAATAGGAGCGTACCGTCTGCGACGTCCAGCAGAAAGCGAAGGTGAGGCACAGCACCCCCGAACTCAGACCCATCAGGAAAGACAGTATCGCGAAGACATACTCTGCCTCTGTGATGCCGACACGAAAATGGAAGAAAGGCCACACCAGTTAGTGGAAGAGTACTGCTCCATTTCAACCTGCTTGCTCATATCCTTTGCATACCTAAGGGAGGCCAGGCACTCGCTTAAACCTGTCTAAACCCTGCCCAGAAGCTTTGAAACAAGGCCAAAACGAAGCACAGCTGGGGCAAAAGCGCCCTTTCATTCCTGCTCTGCCACCTCATTACTCTAAACGATGAGTAATATTGCTGAACGTGTACAGAGATGAATCCAGAAGGTGCTGGCTGAAAACTGAACCAAAGTGTTATTCCTGCAATCCTCAGATAACTCAGATCATCACTAAATGACATTATTTAGAAATTCCCCGCAATAACCCTGTCAGCCACAGAGCCGCAACGAGTCAACACTTGCACGTGCTGATCGTGACTGAATTCCTGCAAATTTACAGGCATGTACGCCCCCAGCACAATGCCGTCTCGAAGTATTAAAGTTTGTTGACGTTCTGCCACCCATCACTAAACTCACACGCTTCTTCCCCAGGAATACCTGAGAGAGCTCATATACCTTCACAATAAGGCTACAAACTGTTAAAACACCTAAAGGTGTTAACTAACCCTAACTCACCATCAGTGGGGGGGACTCCAGCATCATCAGTGTCCCTCTTTGTGTCATTGACCTTCTCCCACAATCCCCGGTGGGCAAACCAACGGGGCATCCACACGGCATACATCACACAGCCACAACCTGCCAGGCCAATGGCAGACTGGGCCAGGCGGAACCGGCTGGCCGGGTTGCGCAGCTCGGAGGAGGACAGCATCCTCACTGAAAGGGCAGGAAAGGGAGAGGGCATGTTTAGGTGAAAAATTAAACAAGGGCAACAAAACTAGTACTCAATACAATGACCATTAAAATTCAGGCTAAACAATAAAGAACAGAGTGTCAATTCAAAATCTGTTCTTACCTGATGTCTTCATATAAGCCTAATGATCCTAAATATCTTCGTCAGGAATGTACTGGACCGAAGCAAACCTGTAGGTAAGATCTAGATAAACGGCAATGTCAGGAACAGCACTCTCCTGCCTGAGCGGCACACACCGCGGTAACACACTGAGCGAGCGGGGAGAACAGAGCACGCATTTATTGGTCCGCTCCCCCCCAGTGCAGAGGGAGGAGGCTACAAGACAGCGGTCCTTCCACGAGCCCCCGAGTAACGGAAAATCCCCCCCAACAAAGTCCCCAAAAGACCCCATGACGTGTAGGACGAGTGAAAGTGAAACCAGGCCCTCACTGATGCTTCCTCCCCCATTCCAGTCACAAAAACAAAAGTTCAAAATAATATAAGCACAATACACTGTGTGTTACATCGAAAGATTGCTGGTTTGAATCCCAGACCAGCAAGGTACTGACCCCAAGCACTGCTCCCCGGGGGCTGAATTAGCTGCCCCCTGCTATGTCACATTGTCACATACGGGTTAAATGCAGAGGACGCATTTCGTTGTTGTGCACTCTGTGCTGTCAACAATGATCACTGATCACCAAATTTTACATATATATGTGTATGTATACATATGTGTATGTGTGTAAAATATAAAAGCGGAGTGAACCTATAAATTACAGTTCATGACAACTTTACTTTTAAATGCCAGCAAGTTTTTTTTTTCCCTCCACACCCCACTAAATATTACACCACGTGAACTGTCTCCAAGTTTACTATGAAGCCTGTAAAATTACATGCTGTGGTCCAGCACTTACATATACAGTTGTAGATATCCAGGGAAGTTTATACAGTGCCAGGTCAGTCACAAAATGATTCACCGCAACAACGGAGATACCAGTGCACGCCCTCAGCCCACCCATGTTAAAAGGTCCCTCCCTCTCACAACGTACAGGAAAGACCCACACAAGCTTTGAAGTCAGAGAGAAACTGTAGGTTCATTACATAAACCACAGGCACGGCTTCTGTCATCGGAGTTTCCTTCTGTAATGGCAAACCCACTCTCACCCCCCACGTGCCAAAACAAGAACAGACCCAAAAGTTTCACATACAAACACATACATAGTAAACAACTGAAACTTTTGATTTTACGTTTTAATTTTTTTTCCAATACCAGCAAAAGGCATCTCTTTTGGCAGGACAACAGTCATTAAATAGTATCAAGAGTAGTATTTTCGAAATACATTTTGTACGCCATAATGGAAATTTTCCAGAGGAAGTAAACATAAAATTGGTTTGATTTACCAAATCATAACAGGGATAAAAACACATCTTTCACTTCCTTGCTCTGTCCAGCAGATCTTTAAAAACGTCTAACACCTCTGGATCTTCTTCTGACGACCGTTCCGGAGTGTTTTTCTCCAGCCAATCAGAGGAGCGTATCTGCTGTCGCAAGGTGTCAATCAGCGAATCCAGCTTCCCCGGTGGCGGGTCGGCCTGCATATCCATCAGTACAAAGTTCTCAACAGCCAACGACAGCCCATCGTCCTGACCCACCGCCTCACTCTCACTGGGCTGCCCCTTCCCTGCTGGGGCTACTGACGCCGCGCCCTTTGCATTGTTCTCAGCACTCTCACTTCCTCCGTCCTCCAATTCGTCCTCTCCGGAGTCCTCTCCATCTGTCGCACCTTGCTCTTCGACTGATCGTGTGTTTGACTGCTCCAGTTCCCTCAGAGCTCTGCTAATCCTGTCCATCCCTTATGATAGAGACGCAACACGGAGGTTAGCAGAGTAAAACAGTTCGAATACAGCGACTCTGTCACTTTGAGAAGACTTAGCCTCCTTTGGCAACACTGTCATGCAAACAGTAATAAACTTTTAAATCGGGGAAAACGGTTATAAAGAAATATGTTGAATCAAAACCAGGTACTTTCTATATAATAACAGCGCCAGTATGCAAACTGTTCAAGTTTCATTCTCTTTATACAATGCACAAAAGTGCAGCTGGAATGCACAAACATTTGGAAAAGGGTGACAGGAGAAATTTGTACATCTGTACATCGTAGTGATGGACAAAATGAGACTTCCAAAACGAATTGCTGTATTTTTACGACCCCACTAGATGGTGCTCTCTGTTGAAAAAAGGGCACAACGCAAACCAAGAGCACCATCTAGTGGGGACAAAAAATACAGCAAATGGTTCATGAACTGTCATTTCTCCATGACTAGTACATCATAATGCAGTCAGCACAACGGAGATAATAAACATTAATATTAATAAGAAGATGAACTGAAAGAGTAATCATTATTAATAGATCGTTACGTACTATTAGTCAAACAGAAAGGCGGGGAGGGGTATACTGACCCATACGCAGGCTGGGCTCCGGAATGGAGAAGACGAGACGAAACCAGCCCGGAGTGCTGCACTGGTACGACTGCCCACAGCTGACCACCACCTTGTGCCTCAGGAAGCATTTCCACAGTGCCAACTCTGCCTGGATGGTCTGTTCCTTTAGGTACTGGGGGGCACAGGTGAGTCACATCTATGGCAGGGATTTAACCTCCCTTTGTAGTCTCCTGCGATTCCCCTCTCCCAGGATCGTCCTCTTGGTTCTGCCCTCAGGACCCAGGCCGGGATCCGCCTCTTACCTTCCTCATGTCAACCCAGACGAAGAAGCCAGCAGGCCTGTGAAGGTAGGGCAGCCCCAGGTTCTGCAGCTCCTCGGTCATGCAGCGGTGAGCTGCACGCAGCCTGGCCCGGTTCTCCGGCAGGAATTCCTGGCTGATCCATTCTGAGGGAGGAAACCGGTTAGAGATGGAGCCAGACGGATTTGCTTCAGCAAAACACACAAACACCTTTTAACTAACAAAAACATATCAGACAGTTAAAAAGCTCAGGGATCCATCTGTACTGCATCCAGCATCCCTGGCAGGGCCTCTGCCTGACATACCCCTGTCCCGGAGCAGTTGGGCAACCTGGTGCTGAGAGGGTCCAGGGACACCATGGAAGGAGGCCAGTTGGTCCAGAGCTTCGATCAGTTCCTGGTTCTCAGAGTACAGCACACCCACCCGGATCCCAGCTGCAGCAAAGTCCTAGTAGTAGTAGGTGCATGGGCGATGGATAGGCATGATGCGATGGGACACAGAGAAAATGACAAACTAACACCAACAAAGCCCCTGACCCCCCAGGGCACTCACCTTGCTGATGCCCCACAGCATGTGGGTTCGCTGAGCATCTGGCAACCTGCCAACACATCCCCCAGTTACTGGCGCACTGCGCATGGAGCCGAACGCTCAAACAACAGTCTCCTTAAAGGCAGTGGAGGTGAGCTTGCCTGCTGAGGCCGAGGACACTGGGGAACGTGGCTGACTCGTCAAACACAGACAGCATGTACACCTCATCCACAATGGCATGCAACTCGTGTCTGTCAAAGAAGAATAAAACTATCAGACAGCATTTACGAGTGCTTCCAGTCATTCCAGTTACTATTTTCTCCTCAGCCGGGCTATTGTTTAACTGGAACATAAAGTGTAAACACTTTCAGCTTATCTAAGAGTCCACAATTAGTGTGTGTGTGTGTGTGTATATATATATATATATATATATATATTATTTATTGAGGCCACACATTTTTACATTCTGTGGAGACATAAAATGGCAGGAGGATAACATTGTACATCATTACCAGGTCTTTTTGGGTATCCAGTGAAAACACCATAGGTTTGTCTGCTAGCTCTGTGAAATTCATGAAAGGACCTGCCAACTTTTTTAAAAGGAGTATTACATTCTGTCACATTTATAAAGTCAAATACGACTTTCTGAGTTCATCCTCAAATTAAAAAATGCAGCTCACTTCTTAGCGAACTCTAGGAGGTCTGTTATTTCTTGTGCAGAGTAGATCTCTCCAAGTGGATTATGGGGGTTCATCAGAATTAGAGCTCGAACATTAACACCCTGGTTAAGACAACAAAGTCAGCATATGGAAGAACAACCAGACTGGTCTTCTAAGAAGGAACTTATGGATAAATGTGTGGCGAAGTCTGTTTGTGAGATACCTCACTCTGGGCCTTGCCTAGAGCTTCCTCCAGTTTCTCCACTGACAGCTGAAAGGGACGATGTTCAGAGCCACCAGGCTAAAGTCCCATGAAACATCCGGGAGACATGCAACAAACCACACAATTGGTCAATGAACAAGAAAAGACACACAAAGAATTGCTATGCAGAATGGAATCCATATGTTGGACCTGATACCACAAGCATGACCCCATGAACACAGACACCAGTGGCGAGACTATACATTATATCCTCACTCCCATTATCAGTGATGGACAAAATGATGCCTCATAAACCATTTGTTGTATTTTTGACCCCACTAGATGGTGCTCTTGGTTTGCTTTGGGGCATGCGTTGTATCCTTTTTCCGACAGAGCACCATCTAGTGGGCTCAAGAAATATAGCAAATGGTTCATGTAGCGCCATTTTGTCCATCACTATCCATTACAGATCTAAAGCAGGATACCTCACAGTCCAGGTGTGCATGAACCAGCTTCACACCGCTGTACAATTTAACATCTTCGGTTATCACACCATAGAAGGGTGTGGCGATGAGGATCGTGTCTGAAACACATAGAACACTGGTCTAAACATATGCCCCCAGAAACCAATAATAAAGATACATTCAGCGGACTCTTATCAAGGATCATGCTTGGTGACCAAATTAATTAGTCGAGGACTTTTGATTTTAGGGTATGTAAAGCTATTCTTACCATCAGGGTCACAGATTACCGCAGCAATAGCAGAGAAGAGTGATCCACAGCCATTCATCACCACCACCTGAGCACCAGAAGACCTCTTAAAAACGTCTCACGGTCATACAGTTTAAATACTGATAGCCTGTCTATCGACATAGTTGTAGCATTGTGCATATATGCATGCACGCACACACAAAGACAGACGCACACACTCACGTTGTCTGCTTTCAGGGGGTTCGGGGACTTGCAATAGTGAGTCAGAAACTGGGCCACTTCATCTCTGAGGCTACGTGGGGGCGACAAGACATTGTGTATTCAATACGAGACCTTCTGCCAGGGCGTGTGGGACTGCCATGTAGACATCTGAGAGTCGTTATGGAAATATTGTACAGAATTGTGCGTATGCAGCACTTTGGAATAGTGCTGCGCACCACCCACCGAGCTTCAGACAAGGTCAACGCTGTGCTGCGTTCCGTGTACCCAGACAAAAACACGACAGATCCTATCGGAACGCCGCTATTAGGGGAAAATTGACCGTCTGAAAATTAGCTACAAGGCAAAAGCACAGATTAGCTCCCTTGGATTTAGTTTCCTATTTATGGCTAGACCAAAACAGTCAGAGGGAGCGTAACATTATGCAGCACTGATAATCTAATTGCAAATTAAACTGTCCTACTAGTAATGGAAAAAAACGTATCTTCCCTAGTAATGAAATAATAAGTCCCAGTTGTCTATTTCTGTCCCTGACCATAAGAATGGAATACTATACTTTGGAATGGATGTGTGGAAAACCCAAATGGCTTCTTATGTAAAGTATAAATCTGAACCGTAAGAGATGCACACGGCAGTGTGAGCCAGGGGGGTCCTTACAAATGATGGCCTTTCCAGTCTGGATACTGCAGAAGAGCAGGGTCCACATGCAGCATGTCTGCCTGCGTCAGCTGAGAGAGACAGTGGAGAAAATAATCGCGATCGGCTGAGTGGGCGAGGGGGGAGCAGAGATTCAGTCCACAGAAAAACAAGTGCATCCAGACACATCTTCGTTATTTGAAAACAGTGTTTCCCAATCCGGTCCACAGACAGTTCGCATTTTGGCTCCCTCCCAGCTCCCTGCCAGGCAGTTCACATCCCGGGAGCTGGGAGAGAGCAAAAACATGGACTGTCTGCGGGGACTGGATTGGGAAACACTGGTTTAAAACAAAGAACAACTGATGGACAACAGCCTCTCTGTCTGCATTGTTTAATAGGAACAATCCACTGCTAGAATGCTGCTCCTTTGTGGAATGATTGCACTGATAATTATCTCAATCAAAATATTTAGAGAGACAGCCTATGGGAATTTAGAAATAAATTGAACAATGTGTTGCAATGATCATAATAATGATGTATGATGACTTATTTAGAGTTCAGGAACGGACACGCAGACACTAAAACAGTGGTTCTAATCCTGTTCCTGGTGCGCCCCCCCCCCAATCTGCCAGAATGTTTTCATTCCAATCCTTCATTCCAAACCTCATCAGGCTCAGATGGTCCTTAATAGAGTAATGATGAATGTGGCAGGTTGAAAGCAGTGTGGGTTGGAATGAAAACATTCTGGCAGTAGGGTTGTCAGGAACGGGATTGAGAAGAACTAGTTTAGTGGAAGTGCAGTGAAGAAAAGGCTGGGCTGGTCTGTTCCTAGTGAAAGCCCCCCCCCCCCCATGCACCATAAGTTTTTAAAGCCCTGGGAACAGTGCTAATGTCATGCTGAAATGTAGAGTCAATTTTATTTCACAGGTGCTCCGCTGAAGGCTATGAAAGGATCGCCCACTTTTGGCTGGACTAAACAAATTTCAGCCAATGAATGAAGCATTAATTGCTGTTGCTTTTCAGCATATTTAGGGTTTATTGTCCTGAAGCCTTCTGAAGGTCGAGTAACGACCCTCTTAAGCAGACCCAGATCCGCTGATTAATAAAATTACGAATACCAAAGGGCCTCAATTCCCAAATCCCAGATCTTTCGAATCCCATCTGACTTTTCTTAAAATGGCAGCGATTTCAAGTCATCGTGGTATACAGCATAGCACGCAGTCTACGCAGATGGCATCTCAAAGGATCAAGTTGAGAAGCCATTTTTAAAGTCTGTTTCAAAATGCGTTAAATGTAATGTCTCGTGAGAATTACAATTTTTTTTTTATGATACGGGACATTTTTGGCATGACGTATAAACTGATATAATTTGCTGAGCTTGAGAATGGATCAAAGTAAAAGAATCAAAAGTTGTAAAATAATAATAATAATAATAATAATAATAATAATGCAGATTAAATGGGAAAAGGCCTTTGGCTTCCAGCGAGAGCCTTGGGTTTGTACCTGCTGGGCTGTGTGGCCTGCTATGCTAATTCTCTTTGAAAGTGGCAAATCTAGATTTAATGTTTTAAGCTTTTTAAGCTTTTAGGTTTTAGTGAGCGAGCTGGTAATTTAATGTCAGTATTTGGTTCCTCTGAGGGATTTTTCAGGTTAGTTTGTTGGGTTCAAAGCAGCATTTGCTCTGAAGAGTTTGCGTTTTTGTTGCTGGTGTTTGCGCAGCCCCTTAGCAGACTCTAATTTGGCAGCAGCTGGTCAGACTTTCCGCATGTCGGCATAAATCCCCCATAATGCCCCCTGGTTTGATGAGGGGCTGGGTTTCACTGCACTGGCCTACATGTTGCTGGCAGATTCAGCATCTTGAATGATCTCCATGAGCTTCTCTGCATTCTGTACCATTACGGCACATGCGAACCAGGCTCTTGCGCGGTGAATCCCAGAGCAGGGCTAACAAACTCTGCTTCTGGCAGCACGGACGTCTGCTGCGTTTTATTCTAAAACATTTCCTTTCTTTAATTGGTCCAATTATTACTTAATTGTCACTATTACTACAGCACAGAAGGCGTTGAGGTATTTCCTGGATATGCACCAAAACAGCTGGAATCTTCAAATGCACTTTGTAACCTTTAAAATAAGATTTAAAATACCAAAATGAGATAATTAAGGAAATATTGTGGGGGGGGAAAACATGACCCTCCACCTTGCATTTACCCTTAAATTTTTTTTCAATAAATATCCTGTTGTGATACAGAACATGTATGAAAGGTAGTATTTTAATATGAAACATAACGCCAAGTTTCCAGTAATTTGTGGTTTGTGAAAAAGAAAAAACTATATCAAAATATTTATGTAGTCTACAGTAATTTTCTCTAACACACTGTCCACACTATAGTCTCTGTGTTACTGGTGTCGCTGACATTCCCAGCTAAGGGTTAAGTATATAATTACTTAATTCCCAGTTACCAGGACACCAGAACAGGATTTGGAACCGGAAACACCCTGCATACCGATTAATCCCGAACGTCTCTCGACTCTCTGAATCATTCAGTAACAAACATTTCTGTGACTCTCTCTCTGCTTCCGCTCAGAGAGATGTTTGCTTTGATTGCACAATGCTTAAATATTTATAAGTGCTGCCAAATTAGCATGGCGTCTTCTCCTTGTCAGGTTCTGCTGTAGATTTACCTTGCACTGACCTGGGGGGGGGACACACACCATACACCATGCACAGGATTCTCTATTGTAATATAAACAGTTCAGGATGTCGACGTCTTAATGCCAAATCGTCATTCCTTTCAGCAGCTTGATCATTTGATCATTCATCCAAACCGTGCCTCCATCCTCTTTCGTTTAGCTGTTGGGCTGACGTTGTGCATCACATGTAACAGGGTAGAGTCATCAGGCTGACAAACTGTTTTTACTGACGGATGGCTTGACCTGCACAAGAAGAGCTGATCATTATTGTAATAATGCCCTATTTGCTTCAGTAGTAATACATTTGGACAAAAGTATCTGGTAAATATAGTTAAAATAAACGTCATATAATAGCATCTCAGCAGATTGTCCAGGAGAAAATAATCTCCATCCAGTGAGTGTGATCTGAACCCAGGTCTCATTTATCATACTATAAATATCAACCTTAAATCTTGTGATCTCAGTTAAGAATGGCATGAATTCATTGCCGGACTATACCGCTTTTTCTGGGAAGAGTTTCACTTTCAAGTTCTGAGTCATCAGTGATTGCAAGCCTGACTGAAGGACATTGTGCCAGAAAATGGTGTTTTTGAGAAATCCTTTTATCGCAAACCTTCAGCAATAATGACTGTTGCAGACGTGAAAATGAGACATAACTGCTACAAAATCAGTTATAGCTCAATGCAAACCGAAGACAATTCGGTTATCCTGTAATAGGTGTGCCAGGCCTGAATTAGATAACCATGAGAATTCAAAATGGCATGAAATATATTCTTCGCAGCTCGACATGATTGACTTCAGTAACAGGCATCAAAGAAGTGAATGTTTGTCTATTTTTAAGTGTCTCTTCTTGGATTCACAGCACTTAAGTGGTTTCACTTTCTTGAGGTCTCTCAGGGAGAGCGTGCATGTCTTGAAGGAATAATCACTGGAAATACATTTAAAGGGCCAGTGTCACCCAAGTGTCTCGTCTCGTTCTCCGCACCAGATAACATGCCGTCACTTATCTTACTGCTCGTTAAGCATTATGGCACATCGAGTTCCAGAGCCTAGGCAACAACTAAGGTTTATGATAAGTCCATTTTAGAACATGCTAGAATGAAAGAAATCGTCCTCAGCGTGACACAGGGATCTTCACAGCTGAGATCTGCAGCTGTCTTTCTGCTCCAGCAGGTTCCGACAGCCTTCCTCCTGTGGTCCAGTGCTTCCCATACCTCTTCTAGTTCATTCTTTTATACATTAACTGCCTCTGTAACACTGTATTTTTATATGACTTTTTATACGAAAACTCACTGCCATGTGACATTTATCAGCTGCGAATTATCCCCAAAAATCCGGGTTTGGCACATTCTAGGGCTATAAAGACATGTTAAGGCCTAAAAAACACTTTGTTTTTATCTATTGTACAAACCTTAATTGGCATTAGATTCATTTTGCACCACTAAATACTGCTTTATTCCATCTATATTCCATAAGTGCTTATATCGATATGAGACTGGAGCATATCCCGGGAAAACGGCACAAGGCAGGGGGACGCTGAGGACGGGAGGGGGACATTGAGGGCAGTTGGGGGACATTGAAGGCAGTTGGGGGACATTGAGGGCAGTTGGGGGACATTGAGGGCAGTTGGGGGACATTGAGGGCAGTTGGGGGACGCTGAGGACGGAATTAGTCTGTCACCATGCAGAGTCACAGACGCACTGCCATGCCGGAGGGCATGGATATTTCACGGGAGGTATAAGGTCATGGAACAAGCCTTTCTATACATCTGTATTTAATTTTATTAAGAGTATAACGCAGGTTTGCTGCGTGTGCGTCTGGGTAGCAGAGGAATGGTCATACATCCACGTTACTAGCTGATGTAGCTAAGTTTTACAGCTAAACAGGTTGCTTTTTAAGTTGTTCAGTTTGCAATCCTAGCAAACATTATGTATTTTATAATATTTATTTTGCAGTACTCTCACTACTTGCTATCTACCCTATCTAGGTGGTCCTGCTGGAAGTTGCCTAGTGTTGGAGATATCAGTCATAGAAATGGTCGGGCTACTCTGGAATATCTTCCATGCATTGATACGTATCTTTTTTTCACTTTTGGGATGAACTGTCCCTTTAATGTGTCCATTGCTGTTTTAGTTGTATTGTATGATATCTTTCATTAAGAGTAATTAAGAGACAATTAGGTGAAGTTTAAAAAAGTCCACTTACTTTGAATGTGCAGCATTCATTGATTTGTTGTTTTGCCATTTTACTGTTTAGGATCATTATGGATATTTAGCTGGAGGTCGCTGGGCAACCATCTGATGAGATGTGAAACGCATGACCTTGCCCATGACCTTGTGGCAAGACGGAGTGACATTGACTTAGTTGTATAATACCCTTCCCTCCCCCGGTGTCAGGAGGTCAGATTCACCGCGGAGTAACACACACATCACCGTCCAGAGCCCATGCAGCCACAGGCAGATGGAGCTGCATATTTCATTACACACGTGTTTCTTATTTGCGCTTATCGTAAAAAGGTGAACGCGTGAAAGTAATCGCACTCAGATCTTTAGATTCTCTGCAGCTGAACTCCAAATGTCTTTAAGCAGCATTTTACAAAAATGCAGAAAATAGCATCATTTCCTCCTGTACATTACATTTTCCAGCTAGTTCCTTGAAATTATTTTTTTTCCAATTGGCTTATTGTAACTTGACTTGATCGTCTTGGCTAACAAATAAGATCTTGTTTGAGGCCCGTTTTACTTTAAAACCCCACCCTTAATAAACCAGGGCCTCAAGGATATTTCTAAAAAATTCAATTAAGAGGTTTTGATCCTTAATGATCTTAAGGTGGCCTTTTTGGATGGATTCCTTGGAGCGATGGAGAAGCAAAGTAATTTGTTCGGATTATGAGTCTAAACACCATTCTTTTAAAACACACCCCCCACTAGTGTTGTTCCATCATAAGCATTTAATGTCAATGTTTTTTTACCCCCAGGGAGAAGCTGGCTTGTTTCTGTGGGATGAAGGCTATGCAGGATCATTAGCTGTTGAGTAAAATGCGCCATGCTAAGAGGATTAACGGTGATTTTAACCGCGGATGGAGTATCTGAGAACCTCTTCTGCTGTGGGGATTTATCAGATCATCTGCTTAGTGACAGCAGAACAGCAACTTACAGAAAGCAATCCTGAATCACGGCGATTACAATTGCGAGGATCTCACTGGTTATAGAGAATAAAAAGGGGTTTAAATTCTTTTTCATTCTCTCCATTTCATTTAATATTCCCCGCTCTGGCAGCAAGATTGAAAGCCGTATTATTGTTGCAGAGAGTTTTATATCCTTTTTTATGGCTATCAAAAATCTTCCCTCAGCAATTCAGTGCAAAAAAAAAAAAAAGAAACACTGATTTTCAGTCAGGATAAGACAGCGACTCATGTACTGAATATACAGTGTCAGCGCCATAACCTTGGAATGTGATTCAGTGGTTTGGATGTTCCTGGGCTGATGCTGTTGCTCCTCCCTTCTGTAGACCCCATTTCCCAAAGTATTCCTATATTCCCATATTTGATAACTATGTTGTACTTGACTGTTACCCTGAGCTGGCACAGCATCAGAACACACCCTCTGGTCATTTTGACCACACAGACATACTGCTTTGTCTCAGTGTCTGTAACAGGGATCCAGGACTGTGTGAGCCCACTATGACGTTCCCAGCGGTCATGCTTTAGACACGGACCCAGAACGTGCCCAGAGAAACAGTATTCCAGCTGTATGCAACTTATATTTATCCATGAAGCCGTACTGCATAAGCGCATCCCCAGAGCGCCGATGAAATCATCCCATTCAATACTTCAGTTCCCAACTAATATTGGTCTGTTTACTGAGCAACAAGGGCAGGTTTACACATACACACAAACACACACACACACATGGTAGGAGAGATTTTGAGACATCAGGTCACCTAACCTTGTGTTTTTGTACTGCAAGAAGACCCTGAAGTATCATCAAGCTCAGATGCCCATACTTGATGTAGCAGACAGTAATGTAATAATAGTCAATAATGTAATAACTGGCCAATAATGTAATAACTGTATTGTAATAACCATACATTTAGTATAGAGATACGTGAGGAGAATGACCAGATGTGACAAAACATGCTACAATACAGTGTGAAGGCATTGGCTGCCACAAGGCTTCAAACATGGGTCCTATTGAGAGTTTTAGGTCAATGAAACATATTTATGAACATTCTGGATGAGAAGACACCTCTAAACTATTCATAAGATCTAAGAAAGTATTTATGAAGGTTTGTACCTTAAGTGTGCGATTGTCTCCTCATCTCTTTTGCCAGGAAAACGAGAAAATGGACAGTCATGTTTTTTTCCAGCTGGCTTTACCTGGAATTGCTTTGACATTCCCAAATGTGTTTGATGGCATTAGTGGGAAATCTTCTGCTACAACAGGTGTAGCAATTTCAAAGTTGCAGTTAAAAGTGTTTTCGATATATGTCAGAAGAAAGGGTAGAACCACAGTAATCCCTGAAGGGTTAAGGTTACAAAGATGAGGCAGGAGAAAATATTTTCCTTTTGAATGTTGAGTTGATAATTGGGGTTGCCAGTTCATTTTCTGGGTCAGGCCAGTAATAGCATTTCCTCATTTTATCTAATTACACGCTGCTGATAGCGAACAGCCGCAGAGAACGAACAACGCAGATTTTTCTAAAGAGTCAGCATTTCACTGAAAAATTGGCTTCTGAAAACAATTGAGAATGTGGTTTTTTGTGTGCACTGTGAATTTTAAGTGATGATCATATAAGACAAGTGTGTTTAATTTCCATGTCCTGTTTTTGAAGGAATGTTATTGAAAAGACGCAAAGCATCTCCCTACTAATATTGTAGGAGTGCTGTGTGTGTTTAGGGCTGAAGGGGGATTTGGGGCTGATTTGGTCCCTACTGATGCTGAAACCAATGCATGTGCCCTTGTATCAGTGAACTCTGAAGAAAGCAAGGGTTGCCTGATATGTCCGTCTGTTGCATAGGGCTTAGCTGATGCATATTTTTTTTCTTAATGCTGGTCAGTCACTTACGATCAAATCCAGTCTTCCCAACTGAAACTTTATTTTTACTTCCTCGAGACGCAGAGGTCTTGAGCTTCAGATCCATTTTTTTGGATTATTTCCACATTTGCAGCTAGAGGGTCTTAGCTATACCATTAAAAATACGTTTACGGCACTGGAATTAAGATGTAATTTAGGACTCTGATCCAAACAGCAGCTATTCATGTCCCTGTCACGTAACGGACAGTGAAGAAACGCTAGACATGCACTTAGTTTGTCCCTTAATAAATCTCAGCCGATTCCCCTCCTGAAGAACCTCGCCTCTTAAATCCTATTCACAGGCTGCCTGTCTGCAAGGTTTTTTTATGGAGGAAGTAAGCAGGGCTGTAATAACAAGCGATAAATGGAGCTTGATCAACAAATGAAAGACGCAAACACCAGGGGACTCGCCTCTGCATATTAGTGCGTAATTAGCGCGTCTCCTGTGGCTGATTATTGATTGACTGCTTCAAGATCAGGCAGTCGCTTAAAAAGAGACGCTCCTCTTTCCCCTCTTCTCTTTACTGATGTGTCAAACAAGCTCCGCTCCGCTCACTGTGTTTGTGTGAGTCTTTTCGTTATAGAGTAATCGTAAATAATACTCCAATAAAGAGTTTAATAGATCGTATTCAGGATATTTCTCACACTGCTTTCGAAGTTTTGCTCTGGGATGATACGGCAACATTTTTAGGCAGTTGCTTGTTTTCAGGTGCTCAGGTGTAATTTTATTACCAGTGGAAATTTGTGCTTTTCACATTGTCCTTACCCCCACTGCACATAGACAAATTCATCTCCTCTGACCACACACACTCAAACACACAGATTAGGTATCAATATTTTTGTAGGGACTCTCCATTAATTTCTTTGGGCATAACCCTAATTGCAAGTATGACAACCTTAACCCTTCCCAGCCCTAACTTTAACGATAAATAACCAAACAAATACAACACTTTTGGCATTTTTAATTTTTCTATTGCATTCATACATTTTTATAAAATTGAGTTTCCCCTTTTGACACAGTGTGATATATCCATGATCACACGCGAGCACACACTTGGATAGCCGACTTTCCATTTTCGCAACTAAAATGATAAACTGTTAAATACTGTGAAGAAAGATTTATGCATGGATTGTTCATCAAGTGCCGCTTGAATTTGACATTATTACACCGTAAGGGATGCAAAAACGATCTATTATAACTATTGTGTCTATTGTGTCACGATTTATTATGATGTTACATGGAGATGGGTGATCTTACCAGTCACTATGCTTTTTGCAAACTATTTATAGTGTAAGATGATAGGCAGGATTATACTAAGACCTCATAAGTGTATATTGTGTTATGTTACACAGTGAAACGGCAAATCCATTTTATTTATTGTGCTGTAAATATAAGAAAAGCATAATATCTTTAGTCTGTTGTATAAGCCAACTTTATGATTCATAACTAAGGGTCCAAAGTTGACACTTTTTTTCTTGGGGCATAAGAAGCATCATTTACGACGTCTTCCGTCGATCAGTCTTGCTTTATGTTCTGCCAGATGACTGGTGGGGAATTTCAGACATGCGAACTCTTTTCTGGATCAGTGTATAGCCACAGATCATGATTTCCTATAATCCTGCATGACATATTTCCTGCATTCAGTTAATATTTGAGCATATATCATACATATCCAATATTATCAGCTGCGTGTTTGCCCAAGACGTGTGTGGATCGATTCTCTGAATGACTATGGATTCGGTCAGCCAACGCTTTATAGACAATGGAGATTATATCAATGATGCTAAAGGCAGCTCAGGTTCTGTTAGGGGCAGTTCAGGTTCTACATTGCACTGTGGGAGTGTAGAACTGTAATCTAGTCTATTGTAGAACTGTAGTCTAATTTACAACCATTTTCAGATGTATTAAAACTTCCAGGATTTGTTTGACGTGAAAACCAAAAACTATTTATTTTCGACATGAACCGTCTTTGGAGGGAAGATTTTTCACGTGAATGGTGCGCTGAGCAAAATATGCAAAGTCGTGATTCATTTTCATTTCATGGTGGGACACAAATTCCATTAGAGTCAAGGGGTCACTTCATTCACGTCCTCGTGAAATGAGCATTGAGATGAGATGAGCACGCTCCCCTTCCTCCATAAGCACCAGTGTCCTCTTTTGTCCAGTCGTCCTGGACGGCGGTACTTCAGGACCAGATGCCTTTTAGGTCGAATGACCTCATTTCCTTACTCTAATGGCTCACAACCGGCTGCATCCATATTCATTCTCGGCAGCTGGTGATGTGATAATCCCTGGACATGTGACACAGGGTTTATGCTTGAGGAGAGGTGATGACACGTTATTATTAAGCAAGACAGGAGCACGTCCCAGATAAAAACTTCCAGAATTCCCAGACTCCTCTAATGTGATTTTATATAGAAAATTCCGGGTTTGTTGTGTTGCATTGGATCTGTAAATTATAGATTCTCCTGTTTTTTGTTTACAAATTGTGTCCAATGTGTTTACGGTGCTAATGTTTATTTTAAATTCATATGGTAATTAGGCTGTAACAACCCTTTAGTGTACTGAGGTAGAAAAAATGCAGTCTAATGTTCGCATCAATATTATTATAAATTCCGGGTAATTTGGCACTCGGCGGTAATCGGAATTATATGCACATTATATACACATTTAAGACATGGAATTACTATAAATGTAATTTGGGCTCATATTTGAGCAGGGAGGGTTAAGATTCAGGAAAAGAGCCCAGAATGTATTGCTCTTTATGCCAGGGATGACTGCATTCACATTGGTAATGCATTTTAATCATAAGCTCAGGGGGTAGATTCGCTTGCAGACAGCTAAAGGGCTTTTACCTCTTCAATAAAGGCTACCCCCCCAGCCCCCCCTCAACGTCACTCACTCAAAGTCATCTGTTCACGTCTAATAGCTGTCCCTGCTCCCGCCCAAGTCTGTCTCTGGCACCAATGGGTTGAAGGCAATGACACGTCCCATATTCTGCTACTGTCCCATATTCTGCTACTGTCCTTCATTAAAGCGAATAAGTGTTCCCAGTCCCCCATTTTTCCCTGCCATTTTCACTGGGGGGGGGAATCAGCATAATAAACCTGTGGAATCTTTGTAACTTTGTATGCGCCTTCCAGTTCATATTGTTGTTTTCAAATGTGTGTAATTCATGTGTGTATATTACAGGGAGGTTGTAACCCCTTCCAATAATCTAAACCCGCTATATGGGCGGAGACCTCAACCCCCCGTAATATTCAAGCCGAAGTTGTGCCCTTGATGCAAGTGAATTAATTAACTAAAGCTACTCATTTTTATGCTCAATTAATTGCCCAAGGTTTTAAAATGATCTTTTAATGGTAAATGCCATAGGGAAGAATTTATATAGCTTAAGTACAGTAACAGCTTATTGTTGAATGCAAGATGGGGACCATGCGAAGACCACAGTTGTTTGAATGTTTGAGTATTATTTTAGTATTATTACTATCATGAGTATTTTAGTAGTATTACTATTCAATGATATACAGTGATTTTGGTGCCAACGATGTCTGAACGGTTTCATATTAAGCGTATGACTTTGGTTTTGCCAGATTGGCTCAAGAGTTTGGATTGGACAAGGCATACAATACATAGGACAAGCCGAAAATAACAGGCAAGAGGTGATCATAATCGGGATTTAACACAAGTTAACAAGGGGGAGCACAGCACACAGGAGGATCAGACGAGCAGGTCATGACGGTTATGATTTGATTAATACAGTACTAATTAGTTATTGTTTAAAAACTCTGTATACGCGATTTCCTTTTATGCGTGTCATCAGGAAACTTCAACAGTAGTCATGCCATCATGTCCCATCTGCTTTGATATCTCTCCTCCATCACCTTCATATCTTGCTGGAACCTCTCGCCTTGTTCCTCACTGTTGTCTTCAAGGTTATCTGGAAATCTGTTTAAATGGCTATGGAGATAATATGAGCATAAAGATGCACTAACTCCCAAATTTCTTAAGTTAGCAAACATATCTTACACTAATTCTTCATAATTGTCTGCTTTGTGATTACCCAAGTAGTTCTTCACAACAGAAACAAAAACTCTTCCAGTGCGAAGTCTCAGTGTTATTCATGCATTTGGTAAATGGAGGCTGTTTTTGATGAAGTCACAATTTTTACATGTATTTACATACTTATTAAGGTAGAACTTTTTGGGTATAAACCAAGACTGGGCTGACAAACTTATACTGTAGCTGACTTCTTTCCTCTGCAGATTCACAGTTGAATTCTGGCTTCAAACAGTCACTTTTATAGCATTGTAGGCCTACAAATTAAAATTCAAAATAATTATATGGGATATTTCATTACCTAAAACACTGTCAAAGACAGACCAAAAGCTATTGCATTTGTTATCACACACAAGTCGCATTGAGGGAATGCATTATTTTCATGGATCTCCATTATCTCAAAAACTAGAACCAATTTAGCAAAAGTAATGTGATTTTTAAATTCAGCACCCTCAAACTACCCTAAATCCATTCAAAAAACCTTGGCACCTGGAAAAAAAAACAAAACATTTTTTTGTAGACCTGTGTTATATTGTAGTATTATTTTGATATTTCCGCAGCATTTTCTGTAATTACACCAGAGTTGCTCAGCATTATCAGTTAGTATCCATATGTATAGCATTTGCTGAAAAGCTAAACTAAGATCTAGGCAAGTGTAAGCCTACATTATAAGTTAGAGCTACAGGCGATCGATTATCATTCTAATCATGCAGCACTGATATGGCGTGACGGTACAGAAAATCAATGTAAATCATAGCTGTCATTCGTAAGTATAACCTTTCCCTGGCATTTTCACTGGGGGAGGGGGGGGCGCAATTAGCATAATAAACCTGTGGAATCTTTGTAACTGTGTATGTGCCTCCCCAGTTCATATTGTTGTTTTCTAATACGTGCAATTCATGGGTGTATATTACAGGGTGTATATTATTATGTATGCATTCGTATGCGATTAGATGTCTGCGGCGTCCCAAAAATCTACGCAAACATTTGCGTTTATTACCATGTATTTATTCACAAAAGTGTGATCGGTCTAAAATAAGATCCAACTAAAGCACGGCGATCGCTGGTCTGGCTTGTGGAGGAATAAGGCTGCTGTCATTAAACATTCAGATGCTACCTTGTTTTAACACTTGCTCTACCTTAATTTGGTGGGAAACCGGAGCCGTTTGATTAAGGCCCCAGGTGGGAAGGGAAGTGGGTATGAGTACACATTCAGGTGAGACAAAGGAAAATATTCACTTTAGGCACTCAGAAGTTTAAAAAGTACGAGATCCACTACAAGCAAGTTAGAGGTACAATTTACTTTTATACTCATAATTGAGACTGGACTGTTTGGGATTGCCCCCTAAAACAATGTAACTTTTCAGTGAAAGGAATCCAACACAAATTATGTTAATAGAACTTTGTGTAAGGATGCTTTAAATTGAATCCTTTGAATAATAAACCTGGGAGATTGTTATTCATGAAGACTACCGTGAGGTAATTTAAATGGATATCACATTTGGTTCGGAAATGAATGGTGTTGCTGTTGTTGTACTTCATTAAATTGAATCTCAGTCTTCAATGGAAGAAAACATAAACAAAAGGGAATGTATCTGTCTTTTTCAACCGGCTTTGGATTGCTACAATTGTTTTTTTTTATTAGCCTATGAAATGTGCTTGTTGTAGGAAGCTAAATATTACTGCATTTCTGGAATCAGTTAGTGCAGATGCCGGCACTTTTTTATAGTTGTCACAAAGTGGAAGTCATATCTTAGCAGATAAAGTTCAGATTTGGGTTTTCATGTCCGAATGGCAGCCTTGGATTATGTCTGCTAAAACCTGGTGATAGAGTAACATGAAGTAAGGCTTGCTAGTCTTGCTAGGGGCACTGGCCCAAGCTAAAAGCTGATTGGCCCCCAAAGTGCCCCTTCCTCTGTCACTCACCGATTCAGAATATTATTGGTTAAGGATAAGGTTGGCCCTTCTGTATGAAGAATGGTCCCTATTATGCCACCAACATCCTAGAATCACTGCTCATGCATCTATGCTAAACACTACAAAAGTCTGATTTAAAGTAAGGGTGTAATTATCTGAAGTTAACGTCAGTAACTTAGTGCTTGGAAACTACATGCTTTTTCACCAGTTTATTTTTCTCCGTTTTTTTTTCTGTGTCGCATTTCCCTTGCAGCGCTTCCTCTTGTAGACACACGTTATGATCGTTCCCTCGCATTCTGTTGCTTTTGCTCGCTGAACACCATCAGTACTAACACAGCTGATGCTCCTATTTTGTGAGGTGTGAGTTTCATCTTGCACCTTCGTCTTTGCTCATTTGGACGTCGGTGGGGTGTCACAAGTCTATACTCCATTACTTTTGGTGATAAAGTAATTTTCTTTTAAGTAAAATAATCTTATAAGGGCTGAATGGTGCACCGCTTTGACCAAGCATGAGTAAGAGGTGTATCCCCCCCTCCCCATTTTTGGAAAGGGATTGCTATGAATTATCCATCTGAACGCAAGTGGAAAATACACAAGCTGCAGGCCTTTTGCACAACGGGACACAAACGGCCGATTTAAATTCACGCTCTTTGGATCTGTTCAAAGGAGGCTGGGCTGGATGAGCTTTCACGCTGGCGGGGGCTGCTCGGTACCCAATGCCAGTGCTGGGTCTGGATAAACAGGATGCTACAGTGCTCACTCCAGATCCACTAGCGATTGTTTACACTTGGCCCAGCATAACTGAGCATCGACAGAGGATTAGCAAAGACCTGGCTCGCAGATTCAAGTTCATTCAGAGGTGACCCTTTAAAGAGAGATGGTGAAAGTTTGGATTTAAAACCATATTAGCCATTCTGAGGCAGTCAATGTCTCTGAGATAGTATCTACCTCTGTTTTAGTATGTGATAGAAACAACTGATGATTGTAGGATTTGAACCCTGGAGACCCTTCATCCCCTGGAAGGGTTGGCACTTTCAATCTGAAGAAAAACAGATTTTTGAAACATTTTTTGCTGGTTTAAGAAGTGTGCTTCCTTTAAATTTCCTTAAATGCATTTTTAAAGTAATTTTTATAAGTGATACAAGAAAGTGATACGGCTACATTTTTGTTTGTAAGTTATCCACATTACAAAGAGCAGTACAGTAAATTTTCAGGTAAAATATCTATAGTACATGGACTTCAGTTTGTGGTAACCATGTTCTGAGGTATCAGCATATTGCAGGTTAACAGGTTAATGGGCACTGACACCCGTGTATCCCATAACGCCCTTCTGCTTTCTCAGTTTCTTTATCCCTCTAAGGGTGGAACATTTGTCCTTGTGCATTTTCATTAATCACAGTGTGCCAACTAGAAGTGGTTAATGTTCTGGGCTTGTAGGTTAAAGGTTTAAATCCCGTGAGGAGGACCCCCCCCCCAGCCCAGAGGATGTTAATTCACCTCCATCCATTTGATGAACATCCTGCCATTAGATTAGTTCTGCGTTTAATTCTAGTGATATTATAAGCCGAATATCCTGCTCGACATGATTATACCCGTCAAGCACGTCGGGTTATGAAGGGACAGTTTACGCGATTATAAATCTGAATGATGTCTTTACGATAAATGCCTCTTGGTAACATTCCCATTACAAATTCATATCTTTGTGAAGCGAATAGCAGGAGTAGAGGTTGGACTTGCGAGCTGCTTTTGTCGGAAGACGCTGGTCTGGGTTAAGGCTCCCTGGGGTACTGCTATCCGGCTTAGGCAAACTAGACGGAGCGAGTCACGTTTATTGCACCGCGGGGAGTGTTTCTGCTGTCTTTCCGTCAGGAACCGAAGCAGGAGATCCGGAGAATTAATTGCTCGATTTACCACTTGTGGGTACAACGAGACTCTGTCGAACCATCAAAATGTGCTGTTTAGTATTCTCTTATCACAAGGGCTTCAGGTGATTATCACTTAAAATGATGCGCCACCTGGTGGCGTTTTTGGCTGATTTCCGAACGTAAACTATTTACTTACAAGCCACACATTTTTATTACACGTTCTGATCCTATATTAAAAATATGGAAATGATTAAACTTTTGAAACGTCCCTCGATGCTCAGGCAGCACCCTAGGTTTTACCACTAGTACCGCCCCCCCCACCAGCAAAACAAATACCATGTAAGAGGTAAACTGGTCCACAGACATTGAATGACTGGGATAGAAAGCTGCTTTAAACCCCCGTCGTGTTCCGTGAAGATGGTGCCTCTCACATCCATCAAGGTAACAGCTGTGAAGGATATGGGTTCTGTTAAGTGAAACTCTGGTACTGCTATGCATCCACCATGGGTAATTCAGCAGATTGAGCAGGATTTGCTGCCCTTCGGTGTTAAAAATCATTCTATATAATTAAACCCAAGTGAAGTATTTGTTGGGCTGGTTTATTTACAAATCTCGATTCTCCCTCAGTATCTGAGAAATCAATACCCTGATTTACACTGTAACTGCTAACCTTGGCCCTTGTAACTGACTGCCCCTCTAGCCATTAAAGAAGCCTTTTTAAAGCAGCCCATCCCTTAATTATACCTCTTTTTAGTTCCTACCCTTCTTGATAAAATGCCAGACTTGTTTGCATTCCCAGTATTTTTGTCACCTTTTTACCTGAGAAACAGAAGCTCTTGGCACAATAAAGATTATGTGTAAATTTAAGTGGCTTTTCTGGAGTCTAAACACATGCAGTTACGTGGACTGGTGTCTCTGAAATTGTCTTAAGTGTGAGTGTCTGCTCTATGATAGACTGGCGTTCTGTCCGGGCTGCTCCTGCCTCGTGCCGTGTGCTTCCTGAAATATCCAAGCTCACCGAATGTTGGAAGAGCGGTCAGGAGATGGAGGGATAATCTGGAATATTCTCAGACATTGTCCGGCTTTGTTGTCATACTGTTGACTTGCGCACTCTTATCTCTTCATGGCAGGCTGCGTGTCCGTGGCTCATCTGGCATGTGCTCTGGACATGAGGCCGCATCTAATGGCATCCTTCATCTCTGCGGTTGCCATGGCGCACTGGTGACAGCTGCCAGGACCATTCGGATGGCTGATGCTGGTGTTCAGTCAGACCACAAAGCGTGAAAGTCATCTCTGTTATTTCTTTTTGTTTTCTGCCTGGCTTCAGCACAGCTGACCGAACTGTTACACTGGGCGATGCTCACTTTAATTTTTTACCCAGAATGCAATTTGGGCAAACTCAGACAAGCACAGCATCTGTCCATTATTACCACATACCTGAGGGTCTAATGGCGCCACGCCTGGCAGAACAGAACAACACAGGTTTATATTTCCTGGTCTTTTCTCCAGTCATACGGTTAAGCGAATAACTTCAGTCAATGTCTATCTATCCATCTTCTAACCGTTTATTAAGGTCAACAACAGCAACAGCTCATTCCAGACAGACTGGGCATCTTGAATGTGATCTCAGTATTTTAATCAAAACACGCTTGTCAAAATGCACCTATGTGAAGTTTCCAAAAATCCAAGGCGTTTCAAGTGACCAGGTTAGCAAACAAATGGTAAAACTGAAAATACGACACTATATTTTTCTCGAAAAAGAGTAGGAAAATCTGTTTAATTCAGTGATTAATTTTTTTTACTCCTTGTCTGCTGGATGTTAGGCTTGGCTGCTGAAGGTGCCTGACCCATTAGTGCATCTTCCGGGCCGCTCCGGATCCCAGTCGCGTCGGCCTCAGGTGGCTGCCGCCGCCGACCTTTAGTGACCTTTGCGCTGAGAGCGTTGGCCTACAAATGAGCCCAGAAACAACTCATCTGCTCTTGTGCTTAGAGGAGAAATCGATTCCTGGTTACAAGGCCATAGGTTTGATTTCAACACTGGTAGGGACTAAATCAGCCGCGAAACCCCCAACCCCTAAAGACACGTGGGAATCCGCAGTATTTGGGGATTGCCCCTACCATCCATACCTAAATCTACGCCCTTGTCTGATTAATAGTGGTGACCCTGCATATCTTATACATTTCACTGTTAGGTCACAGCATTTTCAGTATATAAATACACCCCATTATCCTCTTTGGGATGGTTTTCTGTTTAGAGGTCTGCTTGGTGCTTGGCTTAATTAAAAGGATTTTCTCTTGACTATACATTGACTGCAAGGATCTTCTTGACTTACGCTTTGGTACCTCATCTTCTGATGCTGGACATTGATCTCTTGCTGCCTGCTGTCGAATCCTTTGTATGCTTGCAAATGTTTGGTAGCACACAGTGATGCTCAAAAAATATGTAGTAACTCATTAACATGCAGGGTGTGGCCGTAGAAGAGGGAGGTTTTGGGTTCAAACCCCCCCACCACCTTTGTTTTGAATTTGTCTACCTTCTTTTTTAATCACTAAATGGTCATTAGATCTTTTTTCATGGCTAGGAGAGGCCTTC
The DNA here is from genome assembly GCA_015163995.2 of Mormyrus lacerda. NCBI lineage: Eukaryota > Metazoa > Chordata > Actinopteri > Osteoglossiformes > Mormyridae > Mormyrus > Mormyrus lacerda. Next base: position 17,790,220 of record JAABNX020000030.1, read on the forward strand.
AAGGACTAAGAAAAATGAAGAACTTGCATTCTCCCTGCTATCTCCCCGATTTGTGTTACTCAAGTGCATCAAATGCAATGGCCACAATACGCAATGACCAGATGTAGTGATTGAACCAAATTCCCATGACGCTCCAGTGATGGATCTACGACCCAGGGTTGGGCAGTTGTAAAAGCCTATCCAGAACCACTAACAACCACCCTCCCACACACAAAACACTCCCCAGTCTTGACAATGACGCATGAGCTGGGCAGCTCAGAATCGATGGCACAGGAAACTATTGCCGTTTGTTTGGGCCATGCTTGGCAGTTGGGCGTGATGGTGCTTTACAGCCGTCGCAGACTCTGGAGCGAGCTGCCATTTTTCTGCTTGACAGCGGCTTTTCAAATGGAATGGAACGTGCCTAATGTAATTCGGACGACTGGGGTGGAGGCCCCGCTTTGGGATTTATTGACGTGCCATTGGGGCGCGGCAATTTTGTAAAGAACCCTCTACATCAACTGAGGCCTACTGTCGCTTATTCTTTGGTGGTATTTGTTATAGTCATAGAGCAACTAACATGAAAAGGTGTATCTGTTGATTGTTCTTGCAATTGTTGTCAGTTAGAATTTCACTTGACCTACAGTAAACATGTTTTGTTTTGTAATACTGTTAGTTTTCTCTGTTGTTATTATAATCTCTTTCTCTGTTTATTATAAGTGATTGAAAAATTTTATGCTCTGTGATGAAGTGACAGTCCAACCAGGGTATCCCCGGTCTTGTGCCCCGTCTCTGATCCACGACTTGATCAATGATTGGATGAATGTATGGATGTACATTTTAAAAGATTTTCATTAAGGGGTTAATTGAATTGAATGGTACTAAATAGACTGGAACATTAGATTATTGATTTAAACTCTTTTAAAATGTGGTACAAACTGAATAAAAAATCTCTGCAGGTGTTATTCATATAGTAGATTGTCACTCTGTAATATGCCCTTTGTCACAAAATATAATTCTCATTGCAATTGTTAATCTGTTTGAGGGTGGCTGGTTTTGCCTCTGTATTCCACAACCAAGAGGTAAGACTGAATATTCACCCCAGGATTTAATTTGGTTCGGAAGCTTTTCATTCAGGTTTCTCATTCTCCAATATTTGATTACAGTTGTTGGGTGTTTTTATTTACGCAGTCAGGTGATATCGTATCCCTGCGCCTTTCTGTGGTGCAGCTTTGGCTGTATAAACCTCTCGCTCGATACAATCTCTGCTGGGCGGAAAATAAGACATTCTAATTGGTGGTGCTCCAACAGAGCTTTGCCACGCCGAAGGTCCAAGTTCAATCACACCCTTTATTGAACTGGCACAAATATTGTGTGTAGCCAGCTAGCTTGATTGTTGAATACATCGGAAAGTCTCTGAGGCAAAATATCTATCTATCCATGCTTGAAAAACCATTAGTCTGTCGCCTACTGGGAATTGGCCTCTTCCCAATTAGGATACACTTGTTTTTTTCCTAAGCAGTGAGCTGTAATGGTCATTATCTGGTATTGGTCCGTTATAGTTATCTTTTATTTCTAATTGCTAAACGTGCTAATTAACCAGCCATTTAGAATGGTGTGACCGATCACACCATGAGACAGAGTAGTGTGGG
>JAABNX020000030.1:17791950-17808276 GCA_015163995.2 Mormyrus lacerda
GTATGGGGGGGGGGGGGGGGCGGCTATTATGGGTTTAAAAAGGAAACAAAATGTCTATTTACCAATGGTAGAGCTTGCAGTGGTGAGATTATGGTGGAGAAGCCGGGGAACAGCCATTCAGTGTTCCTCGTTTATTGTGGTTAACAGGGTCCTCAAAAAAAGTATGAATCAAAACAAAATTTGTATCGAGCCGACTGCCGAAGGTGTCATTATGGCTAAGCCACGGGGATAATTGCCAAAGAAAGCAATATTTTAACAACAACTCGAGTGCTGAAAAGTTTACCCTCGCTCTCTCAAACAAATGCTCCCGATTTCAAGAAGAATGTCTTTTCATCTCCATGGTAACAGTTCCGCTAAAGACTATTTTTCATTGTGTCCTTCCCCAAAAAAAGGGATTGAAGTATGTCTCCTCCATTCCCCGGACGGTGAGAGGTGTGTGTGTGTGTGTGTGTGTGTGATTGCCGGTACTGTAATATGTTGTAAATTGTCCGCTTAATTGTTATAGAGATGTTTCTGGGTAAGAGGCACAAAAACAGGCACAGATTAATCCCTCAGATTTCGATAGATGCTCAGGGCTGTTTCCTGCCATCTACAGCTGTGATGTATAATAACCAGCAGCATATTATGGGTTAAAAATAAAGAAATTACATTAATAGCATAAGGAATCACTGAACCAAATTAGCCATGAGTTTGCAAGTCAAAGGCCCTAAAGAGGATGAAGATCCAGTTTTAAGAGGCAGCCTGGAGGAACCAGATGTTCAGAACAAAGACCTTAGTCCCCAATGGTAATGTTGTGTCCCATAGTTATTTGTCGTGCAGAAAGTGTTGTGTTACGGAAAAGGGGGCTTTGTATTAATTTCTAAGATCAGAAAATGGGTCTGTAAACCAGCAGAACTTTGAAGTGCTGTAGATTTGCTGTTGGGTTTATCACACAAGCTTTTGGTGAAAGGGTAGGGTCTCAATCGGCCTTCTGGCTGGCCAGCAATTAGGGCGAGCCGCGGGAGCCGTAGCCCATAGCGATCCCATCCTGACCGCTCACATCAGGAAACCTGCCTTACAAGTCAATTACCTGCCTTGTAATCGCATCCCATTTCACATTATTAATATAATACATACTTTTGTAAACAATGTACATTGTTTTTGAAGAACTGAGTGTTAAGGGCCTTGCTCAAGGGCCCTATGGTGATGTTACTCTGGTGACCCTGGGATTTGAACCAACAACCTTTCAAGTTCAGAACCCACTGAGCCAAACATCATACCCATGTATTTTATTCATCCTTTAAGATCCAGGTTTTGGAAAGACCCCACAACCCTAATACACACACATCACTAATCTGATGGTCTGTATGGATAAATTTGACTATATTCATTGCAATCCTGCTAGTTATGAGGGCATTTAACATCCCCAGAGTGTATAGCTCTCTCTCGTCTTTCCTCATTGTAGTTTTTTCGTTGCATGTCTTTATTGAAGCCTCATCTTGGGGAATTATCGTAGTTCTTTGTGGCGGGGTCGTCGGTCGGGGATGTTGACCACAGTGATTTATGAGACGTGTGGTATTTGTTTGTTCAGCAGGCATAGGAAAGCGTTTTCGTGAAAGGGCATGAGATCGGATCGGCTTGGAAAGGTCATTTTTAGCCATATAGGGAATTAAATGAAGAAACTCACAAACCTGATGGTGTATTGTGAAGAACGGGAAATTCTAGTTATATTATAGTTAAGCCGTTATATTTCTTGAGGGTCTTAAGGGTCTATTTGTCTCTGTAGTAGGTGAGATATTGTTTTTTTCTGCAGTTTCATTCATGGGATTCATATGAACATTTGGAGCAGGGTTTTAAATTATACTTAAAGTAACCATATAGGTCTATAGGTGACATAGAAGATCAGACATTAATTTTATAGTCAGGGAAGGGAAGCCACAATTCCACCGTGGGCGGGACTGCCACAGTTAAGCTGATTGGTTTAACCCAATGGGAACCGACAAAGGAACCAACATGAAGTGTGTTAATCCCCCTCTGTTAACAGCATGCAATGGTCCCGCCCACTTTTTTGGGTTTCAAAGCATCATTCCACATAAAACATTACAAAAAAATCAGAGACTTCATAGCATCACTACACATTTGCCTCCAATAGGAGCTCAGATGAATAGAGTTTACTAGAATTCATGAGAAAAGAATTTCACATTCAAATTTAAGTTTTGTGATTTGTTAAGGCTAAAACATTGGGTTTCCTGGATACTCTTGTGTTGTGTAGACGTTTGCTATATTACCGTTTGAGGTTAAGATCACCACAATAAAGCAAAATCATTCCCCTATTTTTGGTACTACGTTGCATTAACATCTGTGCTGTGCACATACTGCCACTTTGGAATTGAATTACAAAGTACAGCAGGGGAAATTAATCTAGTTTGATTGTCTCTTTGCATGTTTTGCTGATTTTAAACTCATCAGGGCACATTTCACGCACGCTAACGACACAAAGAACATTCGTGACGCGGCATGCATTCAAATCGGAACAATAATTAATTAGCTTGTGTAATCAGTGCGATCGTTATTAAAGAGGATGGTAATAACACGTGATTGCAGTCAGTTTGGAATCTCCGTGTGGCTCTTTGACTTCAGCATCCTATCTAATCTGGTAAATAACTTGTTTGTTTTTGGGGTAAGCAGTTGTTTGTTCTCTGGCTCGATTCGATCCAGCTGTGTTGTGGTATTTCATCAGCACATGGTCCCTCGTTTCCTGCCTTGGCCTTTTGTGCAGCATTTTCATGTTTCCAGGTGTAGTCAAGCAGGCAGGGGGTGGAGGCAGACCACGTACAGTGACAATGGGGGGGGGGTCATCTCGCAATAGAGCTGGGGACACGCCAAGATCGAGTGATCGACGGGTTGGGCAGCTCTGGTTTATAGAATTAAACACTCCATTTCTCTTTTTTTTTACTTTTTTTAAGAGGTGCCAAATGGGGTGGCCTCATACTGACTGCATGGCCCCCCCAGGCCAACCGGTAGATCCATCCGTGCCCTCAGGAACTCCGGTTTTCTCCTGCAATTCGACCCAATACGATTTTGGGCAATTCTAAGTTGCCTGTATTAAAATCTGTCCTGCTTTATCCACCTTGATGGATGGGTGGATACATAGGTAGCATACTTGTAGGTAGATAAAAACAGTAACAGTGCAAAGAATATCAGAGAAAATATGTGATATTTCTCTATACGCTTGTAAGATGTATAGTTCGGCACCTTAAAAAGGTTCTTCCAGCCTGTGTCCTGCTATACTGTGTGCCTCCCAAGCGAAGGTGGAGAGCGGTTCAAACAAACACACTTTGAGCAACGAGAGCACTTTTGTCTCGTGACGGACCGGGCCAGCATCGTGGCCTCCTTTGAACCCAGGTTTCCGGAACGTTCAGCCCAGCGTGACATCAAGCCCTCAGTCAGACAATGGAAACCAATTCGACGGCACCTTTAGGGGTTTAAAGTGCATAGGTGAAATGATTGCAGGATTTCTAAAAACCGATCACACTCGGTGCATTGTAAAGAATCCAGAAGGTTAACCCTGATGGTGACTGATTTTACGGAGACAGTAGAGTGGGTGGATATGATTGGGGGACTGAATATTTTCCTCAGCTCTCCGATGGGCGTGCATGTTTTGGATGCTGACCCGATTTAACCTTGGCGACTACATAAACGGAATGCTCCATCAAAGACCAGCATCGCTCACCCAATAGATTGGCTATTAATGTGTCTCTTTACAGCATTTGGATTTCATTAAAACCGGATGGTCCCTCCCATAGCTGACTCCAAAAGCACAAATTTGGGTGGACAGTTATGTTTCCTGTTTAGAGCTGTCCCACGGCTCACGCCTCCCACGGCTCACGCCTCCTCCTTCCTTTAAGTTTTCTGCCTCCTTTCTCCCCCATGGCCCACGGTTAGTGAAGACCTCTCACATATGACATGCTGCACAGATGATATTTATAAAAAGCAATTCAGGATAACTAGTATGTTCCTCGTGTGTCCTAGCCTGCCCCCTACTGGTTGAGCCAGCAAGCTGAATTGAAGCATTACTTTTACTATTTTGTTTTTATTTTAAATTGCACCTTTCACAACAGCGTCGTCCCCAAGGTGCTTTGCGTGGGCGTGTTGTGAGAGGAGGCATTGCACGTGTTAGCGTGTGGCATCCATCCATGACCTACCGGAGCCGCTGGTGACAGCGTTTGCACACATGTATGTGCCCTAGTGGGAAATACACATGTACAAGCATGAGTGTATTTTGCTGACTGTGAGTGAGACTTATGACCAATGAGGTGGGGGTTTTAGCCTGTGGAAGGAGCTTCTGAGTTATGGGATGCTAGTGGAGTTTCAGACCGGTGTAGATGACAGTGTGGCTTGTGGGTGGAGCTTCTTGCTGATTAGGGTGGTGTTGAAGCCAGTGGGTAAGGCTTCTGTTTGATGGGAACAGTTTTGTGGCTCCAGTTTCAGTCAACTTTTACAATCGTCCAACAGGATTGAAATCCATGCGAGATGTGAAGACCATATCAGTTCTGTCTTGGTTCTCTGTAGTACTGGAATCACACTGCAGATCTATGGGAAACATTGACATTCATTGTTATGCTCCCTTTTGCCACATAGTAGGGGAGGGGGGGGGTTAACAAGCATGACGAAAAAAACAATCCTTATCACAAAACTTCACCATCATGAACTGTTCTTCATCAAGAAGCAGACATACATTCAGTAACCCCATTTTTTGGATGTGAAGGCTCATATCTTGTGGGAGATGCCATTGACTTAATATAGGCAAAAAGTTTCTAGACACAAAACGTGCAGGAATGCGTGTCCTTGGCACGTGTGCGAGAAACGGAGCGTCCCGTAGCATAGCGGACCGTCGTGGGAATAGACAGGCCGGGGGTTTCCGCCAGACATGCGCGCACATCCGTGTTGGCGCTCGGCGCTCGGAGAGGGTCAGAAACCCGTCGGATGTCAGGGGAAGTCCATCTAGCTCTTTACAGATTGCTTGACACTTTCGCACAGTTTCTGTTCACTATAGATCCTTGGCGTTTTTTACGTCCTGTTCTCTGTCAGGTCGCAGTTTGGAGGCTAATCGTTTTATTCCTTGTATCGTTGTCAGCTTGTATCTTTAAAACCGTTGTGGCGTTTTCCTTTCAATATACAATAAAGGCGTTTTGAGTTGTTTCAACAGAGAGATAAAGGATATGCCTGTTATCGACTTGCAAACTGATGACGAGGCGAAGGCAAAAGACTCACCAGTCTTGCTTGTCATATAATCTGACACCCAAAGCCTGTGATATGGATAATATTAGTGAAATATGTCCAACTTAATTCATACAAAGTGTGAAACGGTAATTGCAGTACCGTTATCTGAATCAAAGCACCTTCTAGTTGTCAAACTAATAAATAAGAATGATGTGATCAGGGTGCAGATGTCCTCACGCGTTAAATAACTGCCTGCCATTGCGGATATTAAACACATACATAACATGAGGGTTTTAAGAGAATTATAGTTGCACAAAAGCGCCTGGCTGTGTAATTAGGAGGCACAACTGTGATCATTCTTTGGCCTGAATAGACTGACGTGGTCACCCCCCCCCCCCCCCCACACACACACACACACACACACACACACAATAATCAAAGCCAGCCAATAGAACCCTCTGGACCCCCTTACATAGGTGGAGACCCTAACCACCCCGCTGCTCAGTTATGCCCTTTCTATAGAGTATTGCCGACAGAACATCTTGGTTTTACCGTGATTAAAAGGGAACGGTAAAACGGGAAGGGATGTATTTGTACAGTGTCCTCGTAAGGTGATCCTCGCAGCTGTGACATCTTCCCATTGCCAGAGCAGAAATTGTAGGCCTGTCTCTCCTGAACTGGACGCTGGCAGCACTTAACAAGCTTATTAATAAACTTTACCTAGCATATCTAACTCGTTCACTTTTCTTTGCTGCAAATGAAAACCCTTAGAGGCGGAGCAATCGTTCATTTAACTGTGATTAAAACACAATTCCAGTATTTCTAGCACTATAGTAACTGTATTACACGCCATTGAGCTTCATATTACTTTTTCTGAAGTGGTTTTAGTGTCGCATCTAACGGGATTTCAAACAGGAAGATAAGCCGTGTGCTGCCATCTAGTGGTGACCGGCTTCACGACGCACCGTGACCCCGCTGTGATTGCTGCCGCTATCGCGCTCGGCGCGGGCGTTTCGTGCCGTGTGAGTTTAGCACCAAATGAATGGATAAAAGCACCCGATATTTGTTCTGTAAATCCTATATGAACATCCAGGTTACAGATGCGCGAGGATGAGTTTCAGATTTAATTTGTATGGTCACTTTACGCGCAGGAGCCTAATTAGAAAAGATTGTGAATTAACGGATCCTGGTTGGAGTACAAAAAAACGGAAACCGATACAGTTCAGTAGACACTGGAGATGTATATTAATCTTCATAACAAACTATAGGATGCTGTCTTTTTTTCCGTTGTACTTCGTTTTTATATTGTGCTTTGTCTTGATGGTTGATAACTTCGTTTGGGTGATTTGCAATGCATAATAAATACAAATGTCAGGAGGTGATTGCTGAGATCGCAAGGCGGAGGTTACGGAAATCACATGAGATGATTAATGTGAGCCAAATAAAAGGCCACTGATTCTGCTTCTTTCTTTGCTGACAGTATTAGGCTATTAAGGTGATTTCAAAGGTGCAAATGACCGAATGACCCCAGAAGCCGGGTTCGGTCTAAAGTGATTCTAATAACAAGTCTTTAAAGATTAGTGTGAACGTCATGACAGTTTTGTGTGAAATTAAAGTGTTAAAGATAAGCGGAATCACGTCCAAACTCTTCTATTGTTTATTGCCAAGTATTTGGCGTCTGCTAGAATGCAGTATGGACTTCATTATGGTAGTGTTTTTTTTTCCTTGAAGGTTGTACAGTATCTGAAACTTTTCTCAAATGGAGCTCATTCAGATCGTCAAAAATGAAACAATGTAGGAAATTTACTTGTGTTTCATGAACAATATGTATACGTCCCCTGCTGTTTCTTAAAGCTATACGTCTAATACTTCGCATGTGACTGGGTCATTAACTATTAAAATACGCCCCCCCCCCCAAAAAAAAAAAAAAGTATTACTCTGTTATTGATTCCTGGAACTAGGTTCGTATACGCTAAATAAATATGTTTTTTATCATAACCAATTTGCACGTTTCCAGAGTAGGAATGTTACGGAAAGTCTGGATGTAGGGTACAGAGCCACGTTACTCGGAGTTACCGCAGGGGACGTGATGTACCCCTGTGTTTTTGGAGAGCTGAGGAAAACGCAGGATTGTTTCCGTCCGGGAGCTGCTTTCTCTCGCCTCTGCTATTCGGATCCTTTATGTGGGGATTTGCCAAGTGCGGCTTTTAGGACAGAAAGAAGGCGGAGGGCGGTTGACGTCGAGGCTTTAGGACTGGTTGAAGTTAAGTACCCAGAGCAAGGTATAAGCATGCAGTAAAACCACTCTCTCGAAAAGCGGCACGAAGAGAGGTTTCCCATTGAGCTTGCGGTCACGGTCCGGTCGGGATCCGTCCGCAATCATTACCGGGATCTTGCGGTTATCGATGCGTGTTACTTGAGCCTCTGATTTACGCCTCATTTCCATGCATGGGGCTTTCGGCAGGAGAAAATGGAAAGTACGACTCACGGCAGCTAAGCTAAGAGGCATTTCATTAAGCCTCGCCGGGGGCCAGCGTGATCCTATCATAATCGTGGATGATTATTATTTATGGTCCCTCAAACAGTTGTGACCGTGTTACAGAAATAACTGGCTGCTATAAATCAATCGGATGGATGGTTAAGGTCAGTTGATACACAGGTGTGCTCTGAATTTTCCTACCACTATGACCCACGGTGGTCGTAAATTGAATGTATTTCTGTCTCATCTCAGATCACTTTGGTTTTATTTACATTTATGTATCTGGCAGTCATTTCTGGTCATCTAAATGCGTTCGGTCATGCATGTAGATACACAATTTCGGAGCATACGTGTACCCAGGGGCGATTCTTATCTGTTTACATATACAGGAATATATGTGTGTGTGTATGTATATATGGCGGCAGTCCTACAAGTACACACTACACTCTTTTAAACTACAGTCTATTTATAAATACTTTCAAATGCTGAGCAGTGTATACTATGCACTTTATTATTTTACTATTTTATTTTACTATTTATTGTAATACTATTTTACTACTTCATTTTATTCTACTGAAGTGTTATTTTTTTACTGTTAACTGACATTTTAGTATGCAAACTCTGAGGGGCTCTGAGTCCAAGAAATTTCATTACAGGTAACGGTGTTCCATTCTTATCTGTATATGACAATAAACTTGAAACTTGATTCTAGGATTTGATGCTGGGGGGGTTCAGCCCCTTGAAAAAATATGGGATGTCACCACAGTAAAGTCTGCCGAGGCAGGGGTACGAAATGTATACGAAAATCGCTAGATGACTTCAAAAAAACTTTTTTCCAGGGGTCTGAGATCCCCCTAAATAGGGTCTAAATAGGGTGAATCCGACACTGGACACTAAATGTTACTGGTATTTTCTGCTCTGTGTTAAAATGTGCAGTTAACCGGTGCAGCTTTTCTCTTAAACATCTTAATACTGTAAATGCATTAGTTTTCCAGAGCCTCCTAGAGTGAGATTCCCGGGACCCAGGGAAGTTGCCAGGTGCTCCTCCGGATGGGGAACGAGTTCACTGCGGAAGCTTGAGCAGAAACCCAGGGGCAAGCCACAATAACAGGGAGGGGGGGACTTGGGCCTTCCTGTCACAGAGACTCCATCCCGGAGCCCGACCCCCATGTGACACCGCAATTTTGCAGAGCTTTTTTCATATTGTGTTGGTTTTTGTGTGTTTTTCCCCCTTGTTTTCCCCTTTTCCAGCTCCTGTAGCTCAGCGAGTAGCGCATTACACTAACAGTGCAAAGGTAGTGGGTTCGAATCCTAGGGAACACCCATCAAATATGACCCTTCCCTCGACTGTAAGTTGCTGTGTGTAAATGTGGAGTAGAATGACTTTTCTTCTTTACTGTGGGCTTATGAGGAGAGCATGAGGCCCCTGGTGGGGTTCCAGAAGCTTGCGTGTCTCCCAGCCCCATTTTCCTCCGAAACACGGGGGTGGGATCCTGGCGATCCTTCGTTCCCATTCCCCCCATTCGAAGGAGAGCAGATGCACACCGCCGATTCCCTAGAAGCAGCCGTCCTCCGATTAGTTTGACCTGGAAGCTCGAAATCTCCCAGGACCAATCATGGCCACGATCCTGGTCTTATTCCTGTATCGAGTTACGTGAGCTTTTTTCTTTCTTCACTGCGTCTCAGCTGAAGTGGAGCCGTCGTCTTTTGCCGAGGGGCCGAAAAGGAGCACGGCACGACCCAAAATCTAAAGATAAATAAATAAGCAAAGCCTAGTACAGTTTCTTAGATTTTTATTTATTTTTTTAAAAAAAGAGACGGAATAGTTGACGTACAAGCGATAGCAGAGAGGACTCACAATGGAGTCAGCGTCCTGGAAGATGTGGCGCGGGGTTAATGAAAACATCTGCGGCCCAAATGCCTGAAAGCAGTCACTGAGGCCTCAAGAAGAGCCCTCACTCAGCTGAGGCTTTCAGTCCCACCCTTCAGATGTCTGTTGCGTCAGCCGTCCACCAACCTTCCAAATCCCCCCCCGACCCAACACCAGCCCCTCAAATCCTCCTCCCCCCCCTCCAGAAAATCCCCCCCAGATTTATGTTTGGCTCGCTCCACTTTTGAGGCGACTGTTGTTCTGTACTGTACATGTTTCACAAACTTCCATATCGGAGTCAGTGTTTCCAGCAGCCGGGCCGGGCCGGCGGGGGGGGAGGTTCGGGACTGCACCACACCAGCGGTAAGCACCATCCGTCTGCCGTTTCCGACGCTCTGCCGCCGCGTATCTGGTTTCTGCATGGCGTGTGACTTTCTGACAGGGGATCTTACGGTGAGGAAATGAGCTATCGGCGTCAGCAAGCTGCAGTGTGCGTTTTCTACATCATGATCTGCTTCTGCTGACTGGGAACTGGATCCTGAGCTGGTTTTATTTTCTACAGGAGAGCATGTGTATGTACAGTATGTGTCTAGTATCTAAGACGCGGAGCAAGTCGGATTCCGGCTTCAGTTGCAGCCCTTTATTTGCAGGCTAGAATGCCCGGTGGTGGGTGCCTTGGAGTCTTGCAGAAACAGACCAGTGACAGAGTGACGTTTATTCGAGGGGCCTCAGTCACAAGGGGCTGCTGGTCGTCTCATTGTGAAACATGACGGTGTACCTACAGTGTCTTATCGTTAGGAGGGTGCTGGATAGTCTCACCCCTCCGGCTCCGGAAAGATTCGGCAGGGAAAGCAGCTGTGAAACAGGCAGTTATCGATTCCCCTTTTTTTTCTTTTTTTGAAACACAAGCCTGGCGTTGGTATGAAATACTTTGCCGGTGCTGAGCTTCGTTGTCGAGGGAGAAGGCAGCTGGAGATGATGTCGCTGTGTGTTTTTTTTTTTTTTTTTTTGCATGGGTGGTGACATCGGAACCTGTCCTGTATCTGGTACCACCCCCGACTCCAGCTCCTCCTACGAGGCCACGGGCATGTCACCGCAGAGACCGGGTGTGCCTTGGCTTGTGTGGGCATGTGGGGTGACCCCAGGGGTTTGGGCAGTTGGGAGGATAACGGAAGATCTCAACAGATGGGTTGGATTGGAGGAGCTGCTCTGTGTGATTGCTTCAATTAGGTTGGATTGTCACAGTCGGCGAGGGGAGGGGGGTGTAAGAAATCAGCACGCTGCAGGGGATTTAGGGCCTGGGTTTCATCAGATGTCCTCAGGCTTGCAATTATGAACGCTACCCCCCNNNTCCCCCCCCCCCCCCCCCAGTATGTGCTCTAATCAGTTCGCGACTGAAAGCCAGGTTTCCGAAAGCTAAACATAGGACGCTTCTCCTTTTGAATCTGATGGAGCTTCTTCTTTCCAGCTCTCACTTCTGGATTTTGGATTGGGGGGACTAACCTTGGTTGTGCTGTGACTGACTGTGACCTCCCTCCCCCCCTCGTCCTCAATCAATGGCTTTGTAGCGGATGTAGACTCAGAAAGATGTATGGCCGGTACAGTTCATTACCATGACACATATTGAAAACATTGTGAATATTGAAGATCATACCTCTTGTTTTTTTAAATCTCTCATCAATTGCCTTGTCTCACAGTTCCAGAAGCGCTGGCCCACAGACATCACCTAACCAACAGCCATATTCTCATAAGGCAACATCGTACATGGAGGTATTGACAAACACTGAGGGAAGATTATCAAGAGAAAAGGGAAATCGACAGAGAAATATCCCTCTCAGAAATGAAAAATAAAAGTAGGTTTGTTACCACAGAGTTACAGATGCAGAATTTTCTAAATCCTTTATGATTAATGCATGTAAAACCATATCTCCCTCCTGACGTGCTATTGGCTGACAGGCCCTCCTGAAAGATACTGACTTTTGATTGACTCACTGTCAACCCCCTCGGAAATGCACAGGCAGATGGTTAGACAAATGACCGTGGCTAATGCACCGCTTGTTTCGAAACTCATCAGAAGTAAATTATGCAACATCGTCTAATAAGGATTTCTAACTCAGTGTTGAATTCAAAAATCAACGCATCATTTGTCAGATATTATTTCACACTAAAAAGAATGTTTTATACAGTATGTGATCTTTTTTTTTAAATTTCCATTCCAGTAACTCGTCCTGTAGTCATGTGGGGTTTTTCTGTTTGTTGGTCTTTTGGAATATAAGAGCTTAATTATCTTTCTGAGGTCTTACTGATACATTTTTAGTATCTCTAATTGTCTTTGGGAAATTGACTATTAGGGGTCAAAACAGATATTAAGCAAAATAAAAATAAAGCAAAATAAAGGCACTATATTCGTTCTGTTTTTTGAAGTTCAAATATTGTGGCTGAAGTGTCATTGTCAGACATCCATCCATTTATTAACGCATTCATTCATGGTTATATTAGACATTCACAAGACAAAGTCCTAAGCTTAGCCTTTGCCACCATCTGCATCCTTTTACATCCAGAGGGGAAACTCCGCCTGCATTTGTCGCTGGGCCACTGGAGGCAGCTCAGGTCAATCAGTAACACAGGTGCTACAAGCAGTCAGCCAATCCCCTCGCTTCCTATATCTATTCCTCTCACAGGCCGGTAAGGCTTATCTTTTCAACTTTCTATTTCCCGTCGGCAACGGACTCGTAAATAGCAATCAGACGCACCCCGCTGCCAAACGGGAAACGCAGATAAGGATGCAGCATTGTGTTCTCCCTAACGATGGACCAATTGTAGGGGGCGATTCTGTAGCGATGGACCAATTGTAGGGGGCGATTCTGTAGCGAAGGCTGGTTCGCGGGCTCTGAGATGTCTTTCTCATAAAACCGCCTGGCATGTGCAATTTATTTGCTCTGATGCACTTCAGCAGACTTATCGAATGAAGTTTTGGAATGGAATACAGGAATGGAATTACCCCGCCGCTGTACCTTTATCTCCAGAGCCTATTCAATTGCTGTTGTACCTCTGCAATGTGCGGCTTAACATATGTTTATTTTTTTTCCTTGGGATCAGTCTTATCTCTGATTATCAATTGCTCAAGGAATCTAAGACTCTCTTAAGTATCGAGTGTTTTTTTTTAAGCTTTCTTTAAAATCCAAGACATTGCCACTGGATAGAAACTTCAAATAGTAACTTAGAATCACACCTGTTTGTATAATATTGATGGACCTGCTTGTGCTCTTATACTTAATGAGGCACTATTTAAAGGTATAGGACTTTGTAACATGGTTATATATGAAACACAAGACCTCGTAAAACATTTAATATGTGATGCTACTTGTTTGTTGCTGTACTGTCTCCAATTTTATAGCGGTTGCATGTGCTAATAAAACGTCTCTCCTCATGCTCCACATTCTGCTTTTCCTGTTTATACACTTTTGTCTGCCCATCCATCTTCTGACCACTTACCCTGTCCCAGCCAGAGTACGGCACAAGGTTGCGGTGCATCCTGGATTGGGGTATCAGTTCATCATAGGGAGATACAAAATAATACTGGCAATTTAGAGACATCAGTTAGCCAAGCTCTGCCTTTGGACTGTGGGTGGAAACTCTTCTGAGATGAGGAGAACACGAAAGCTCCACACACACAAAGGGCAGCGGTGGAATTTAAATCCCCAAAACTTGGTGGTGTGAATGCAACACTACTGATCATCAAGCCAGTGTCAAGCTTAGGAGCTGTGCTGGAGAAACACGTCCAAGTAAAACGAAACATAGGGGGTTGAAGATGACAAACGGTGCCTTCATTGGCAGTCAGGCGAAAAGAAGGCCTGGAAGAGACGCTGACAGTCAGCCGGCCAGCAGACGAATCTCGGCCACCGATAACAGAAGCACCTGCAGCATCGTGTTTTGCTGGTCAGTGTTACCTGCCACTCATGGCTGCCTCCCGATTGCGAAAAGGGAAGAGAAAGTAGGACGTTTTCCGACAAGATTTTGTTTCTCAGTCTTTCGAAGGAAAAGTTACGGGGAATGTACTGCGGTTTAGCACAGCATACGGGGGGGGGAATAGGCTGCTGGCATCAGGTCGCTTGGTTTGGGAACCATCATACAACAAACAAGCCTGGCTTTGGTGCATTTCTCAGATTTAAAGAATAAAATATGTTGGCAGCATGTTATTAAACAGTCAAGGTTTGTGTTTTGTTTTGCCAATAGTTTCCTAGGAAAAAAAGCAAAACACATTTATTTATGACCTCATGCAAGGAGCATATTGGAGTATTCTGGATTCTTGTTCTTTTTATTGAGATTTTATTGAAATATTAAGTTTGAGCTGTCAGATGTTTTAAATTTTGGAAACGCAGAGAAGGGCAGAAAGCAGGAAAAATTACATTTTACAGTCATTTTCAACTTGTCAGTCTGATAATATGAAGTGCTGTAATTGCCTTGTATATTACTCTGAATACTTTTTGTGTAATGATGTTCCGACAACGGCGGCATTGTTGTACAATGCGTGTGTGTGTGTGTGGACTATGTTCATATTACATTGTGGGGACCAAATGTGACAAAAACATGTCATTTTGATGATGTGGGGCCCATTTTTTTTGGAAACTCAAAGTTGTCAATCAAAAAAATTTTTGCCTTTAGAAATGGATGGACTCTCCCCAACAAAGACATGAATACAAATGTGTGTGTGTGTGTGTGTGTGTGAGAGGATGTGTGTGTGAGAGAGAGAGAGGATGTGTGTGTGTGTGTGTGAGAGAGAGAGGATGTGTGTGTGTGTGTGTGTGTGTGAGAGAGAGAGAGAGAGATCTGTGTGTCCCCCTCTGTAGTTTGGGTTTCAATTGGGTCCCCAGGTTCTTCCTGCAATTCAATGAAATTGCCAATAGAGCATAATCATGTATGTGAATTTAATTGGCCTGTGATGGACTGGCATCCCGTCCAGGGTGTCACCCCAGTCTTCTGCCATATGCTGCCTGGGAGAAAGTTCTGGGCAACGCGGACCAGGATAACTGATTAGAAGATGGATGGATGGATATTTGGACCATCTGCATCATATATAGTAAAGTAAATAATGAATAAAAGTGAATCTTTAGGCATTACAATTGGAAAATGTTTTTCTGCTGTTGGCCTTCACGAATGCTCTGGTTCTTTGGGGTGGAATTCGCTTGCAGTTCTGCTAGATTCTCTGTTTGTGCTTCATCTTAAAAGTCCCCAGCCAGTTAAGGCCGGGCCTGATCTTCCCACTGTAATCTTTACATATTTATTGTCTGCAGAGTGAAAAGTTTGTATTTTTTGTTGAGGTCACACCTGCTTTCCCACAGGACTGTATAACAATGCTGGATATGGCATCCATATGTCTCTTACTGACATAGATATTTATATATCTATAAACACACTCACGTTAAGTAAGTTATGCAAATATCTCGGCGCCATTAAATCATTGGTTCCAGATGCGTGCACAACAAAAGGTCCTCTCATTATTTCGCGTCCAGTGATTTGTCTTGGTGGGAGTTTCTATATTCATTCCTGGCTTCGTCTTTTACACAGTTCCCAACAAGAGCATGAGAACCACAGCGAGAACCCGCCAGGGGAGATTAGCCTGATGGTCGCTGACTGCCGCTTACGTAGTTTCTATTCAGACACACTCCGTATGTGTGTAATAACCAGTTAAGGCACACGGGTCGTTCATGAAACGAAGCGACAGTGAGCATGGGAACTACAATGCAGGTCATTTACATAATTATAGACATAGTTGTTTTTTTGGCATGGTGGTTAATAATATCATTGTTAAATATAAATACATAGCTATTTAATAATAGCATTATTAAACATAAATACGCAGTTATATACTTTACGCTTATGTTCGTTTTGCAAGAAACGTGACAGAAAGCCCATTATAGCTTATGGATCTTGCCGGATTGTGTGTCTTGCTACGTACAATATGGATGTAAATCTGTTTAAATATAGAGAATAAATCCATTTTGTAGTAAAAGGTCGATATACGCCTGTTTTACCCTGAAAATCATCGATCTTCCGTAGATGCACAGGTAGAGATTACAAAAAGTGAATATCCACCAGTAGGGGGAGTAAGTGACAAGTAACGTGACAAAATAAGGTCTTCAGTTTCTAAGTAAAACTACTAGTCTATCAAATTTGAATATCGTGATTTATTATTGCAAGTTAAAAGATGAATAGATTTATATTTATAAATGAATACATTTCATGAACGCACAGAGTTGTACATTAGTTACCGTACCTACATTTGCAGCATAATCTGCGTGACAAAATGTATTTAATTTAGCGCAGGGATGGGGACCCTAAGTCCATTTTAACTGTGGTACCTTCAATCCGGATGATGCCCTTCTCGCGCAGTATGTTTACATGCACAATAAATCTAATTATTGATATATAGGCCAACTAAAACCGGACTTTTAACGTATATGCAAACATGTTAGTCTGATTGAAATTGTACTAAACTGAATTTCTGAAAGTCGTAGTAAGACACCCAGGTTTTAGAAGTAACAGAAGAAGCATGGGGGCCTAGCTAAGGTCGCGATGATTTCATTGAAAAATACATGCAGAAAATTCCAACCTTAGCCTGTAGTATCAATTTGTAATGTAATTGCTAATGAAATGTGAAAGATTATGTGTGTGTGTGTGTCACACACACAACAGATTAGATAGATAGATAGATAGATAGATAGAAAATGGGACCTTATCTTGGTTGTGTAATGATGGGATGGTTTTTATTACT
>JAABNX020000030.1:17832660-17861026 GCA_015163995.2 Mormyrus lacerda
GTCGGCAACCCTAAACGGTATGCGAACAGCACCCTCCCCCCGAAGCACCAAACATTGTTTGGCGTGTCACACCGCTCCCGCACGCCGCTCTCCAGCCCCTTTTCACCACTCCCCCCTCAATGTCCAGGTGTAGCCACTTAACCTCCCACGCCCTCACACACCCACCTCATCCTTCATTACAATATTTTAGTCATTTTTTAATTGAGAAGAGTCTCTGTAGGAAATGGAACAAATGAACAATATTTTCACCAAACATTGATGCATGATTTTACTTTTTATGTCATAAATTGAAAAAAGATTTAAAAAAAAATAAAAACATTATTGTAGCACTCTGTAAAAGTTTGGGCACCCTACATAACCAGTACTTAGTAACACCTCCTCTAGCAGATATCACAGCTTGCAAACGCTTTTTATAGCCAGATAAAAGTCTTTCAGTTCTCGTTCTTGGGATTTTCTCTAATTCTTCCTTGCAAAAGGCTTCTATTTCTGTAATATTCTTTGGTCGTCTTGCATGCACAGCTCTCTAAAGATCTACCCACCAATTTTAGATAATGTTTAAGTCAGGGGACTTTGACGGCCATTCTAAAACCTTCAGCTTGCGTCTCTTGAGGTAGTCCATGGTGGATTTGGAGGTATGTTTAGGATCATTGTCCTGTTGTAGAAGCCATCCTCTTTTCAGCTTCAGCTTTTTTACAAATGGTGTGATGTTTGTTTGCAGAATTTGCTGGTATTTAGTGGAATCCATTCTTCCCTCCACCAGTGAAATGTTTCCTGTGCCTGCAACACGACCCCAAAGCATGATAGATCCACCCCCTGCTTAATAGTTGCCAAGGTGTTCTTTTCATGAAATGCTGCTCCTTTTTTTCTCCAAACACGCCTTTGCTGATTGTGGCCTAAGAGTTCTATTTGAACTTCATCAGTCCACAGCACTTGTTTCCAAAACGCATCAGGCTTCTGTAGATGTTCTGTTGCATACTTCTGACGTTGGATTTTATGATGGGGATGCAGGTAAGGTTTTCTTCTGCTGACTCTTCCATGAGGGTCTTGTGGAATGGTGCACCACCACTCCTGAGTCTGCTAAATGTTCCTGCAGGTTGGTTTTTTGCAGTCAAATGCGGGGTTTTGATTTGTCTTTCTGACCAGCATATGAGCAGTTCTCTCTGAGAATTGTCTTGGTCTTCCAGATCTCATCTTGACCTCCACAGTTCCACTGAACTGCCATCTCTTAATTACATTTCTCACTGTGGAAACTGCAAGATGACAACGCTTTGCTATTTTCTTGTAGCCTTCTCCTGCTTTGTGGGCATCAATAACTTTCATTTTCAGAGTCTTACACAGCTGCTTAGAGGAACCCATGGTTGTTGAGTGTCCACAAGTGTGTGCGCAAGGTTTGAAGAGTCAGAGTATTTGTAAAGCTTTGAAATTGGTACCAGCTGACATTTCCTAATGACAGCTGTTGCCATGCATCAGATCTAATGATTAAGGTCTAAAACTTTGTAAAAATAATCTGAGATTTTGGAACTCTTAGGGTGCCCAAACTTTTGCAGAGTGCCACAATAATGTTTTTATTTTTTATCTTTGTTCAATTTATGACGTAAAAAGTAACTATGCATCAATGTTTGGTGAAAATATTGTTCATTTTTTCCCATTTCCTACAGAGATTGTGTTTACATCTTTTCAATTAAAAAAATGACCAAAATATGTTATTTATTGAGGGGTGCCCAAACTTTTGCATACCACTGTATGTGTTAGGAGTTGAACTCCTGTTGTATTGTGTTGTGTTATGTCCTCCAGGCGGTCAAACGGTGAGCACCACCGACTCCACAGCCAGCAACAGGGAGAGCGTGAAGTCCGAGGACGGCGACGAGGAGGAGCTTCCCTACAGGGGGCCTTTCTGCGGCCGGGCACGAGTGCACACCGACTTCACGCCCAGCCCCTACGACACGGACTCCCTCAAGCTGAAGGTACGCACATGCACACAAAGAAGTTCCCAATCTTCAGCTGTCGTGGCTCTCTCAAACTCAAGGAAAAATCCCCAATGATCTCCTCCTGACATTTTCTAGGAACGTGAATCTGGTGATGATGCTTATTTACCCCAATAAGTACCTCAACCAATGTGTCCTATACAGTACTGTTATAGCTTCAGTCCTTGGGTCAAAGTTCATAATACTTGAGTCACCTTGGGTCAAAGTCCGTAATACAGGAGTTACCTTGGATAAAAATCTGTAACATCTGAGTCACCTTGGGTCAAAATGTATAATACCAGAGTCACCTTAGATATCTTACGTACTTCCCTTATTTGAACACTTGTTCCAGTTCTGTTTCCTTGTGCCACTGCTTCATCTTATTCACGCAAATGTCACGCAGAGCAATTTCCATCAACCAAGGTGTCTTTATGTCCCCCCCGCAGAGAGGAGACGTCATCGACATCATAAGCAAGCCCCCGATGGGCACGTGGATGGGCCTGCTGAACAACAAGGTGGGATCCTTTAAGTTCATCTACGTGGACGTGCTGAGTGAGGAGGCGGAGAAGCCCAAGAGGCCCAGGAGGACCAAGAGGAAGGGCCGACCACCCAAGCCCACCTCCGTGGAGGAGCTTCTGCAGCAAGTCAACCTCAAGGTGAGCAAAGACGGCGGTTCCAGGAGGGAAAGGCACACGGATACACTGAGCTGTGTAACAGTGCGTTACGCATTATAGTGCATCCTTAAGGTATTCCAGTTGTCTCCTCCAAAGGAATGCAACAAGGTGAGCTGGTGTCTAAATTGCCTGTGGTGTTTGAGCACATACCTTTCCATAGACTGGCGCCCCCTACCTACCATGCTCTGTGTTTCCTCAGAATGGCTCCCCACTCATTGCCAATAAGACACTACAGGAGATGTATTCTAGCAGCTGGGAGAATCTAACGCGCCTGTCCTGGTCCTTCTCTCAATTCCAGGAGTATATGGCTACTTTCCTGTTCAACGGGTATGAGGAGCTGGACACCTTTAAGCTGCTGGAGGAGGAGGACCTGAACGAGCTGAACATACAGGACCCGCAGCACAGGGCGGCTCTGCTGGCGGCCGTGGAGATACTGCAGGAGGACGACGGCAGTGAGTGGGGCAGGCGACAGGCCGGCTTTTGTGCATCTGCATGTGTACAGACCGGTGATATTATACTCACGATTTTGTAACTGAATTTTTATATTTTTAATTTTCATTTGAAATCCCATTTAGTTTTAGAATTTAGTGATTAATTGTCATTGTTGACACACCACAGTGCACAGTGACGAAATGTGTCCCATATGTGCCAATGTGACATAGCAGCCAATTCAGCGCAGTGCTTGGGGGCGGTACCTATATATATATATATATATATTAGTGCCAGGCCCTTCCCCATGTGAGCATCTTCCATCTATGTTCATGTGACCCCATTGTATCTCCTAGGTAACAGTGACTCAGATCGCATAGGCCGCTCTGGTTCCAAGGAGCAGATCCTCTCTGATAAGGAGGAGCAGCAGGGCAGCACCCCCCGAGACTCTGGCTGCTACGCCAGCAACGAGAACCTGGAGACGGGTAACGAAACTCCCCGCATCCACCTGCTATCTTTGGCCGCTCCTCCTTGAGCACGTAAACACAAAACGTCCTCCCTTGCCTCCCGGGTCTGGCGTGTCCGCCATGCCGATCACCCCTTACCCTGTCTATCTTTGTGTTTGTGGTGGCGTAGAGGACCCCTCTTCTCCCACCACTATCCGCACTATCCTCTGTACCAGCTTCCCAAAGTGATAAAGGTGACCACATGACATGAAGCTATTTATTACAAAACAAGCATGATACGGTATCAATGTTCAATTACCATATCATCCCTGTCCAGTGAAAAATGGGAATCTCCATAAGTACATTATTTCAGGAGCATGAAAAGAGGGCATTTTATCAGAAACTGAAAAATAAACCTAAAACGGCGTAATGAGAACCCCCTTAGCACTACAAATGGGGACCTGCCTTTACACAGCCGGTCATTGATGACATCCCAAAGCACCTTTTAATTGGTCAATTAGATGTCAGATGCTATCAGCAGACAGAGGAGAATGGAGGTATTCCATTTATAGTAAACACTGACAAATGTCAAAAAGTGGACGTAGATTTCCATCTAGCAGTGACGATATGGTATCATTGAGATGTATCTGTTCCATATAATCTTATGGAATCAACACTGAATCATCATATGGAATATTAATACGGCGGCAATCATCAAATGGTGTAATACTAGAACAGAGGTTTTCAGCCTGGGGTCAAATGTGAACGCATATTAGGGACAGAGGCTTCCCAGCTTCGTCCTGGTTTGAGAAATGTTGAAGGCTCCTATGCTGTGGTAGCAGTGCCCTGTCATCATGTATCAGTGCTCTATTATCATGTATCAGTGCTCTGTTATGACATATCAGTGCACTACCACCATTACTTTGGTTGAAACTTCATGACGAGCAGTTGAACGTGTTTATAATGTGCGAAGAATCAGCAGCTGCTGATCTGAACTACATCTGAAGCAGTTTGATCAATGAGAGAGAATGTTTTTTTTTCCCCCTCATTCACACTGTTGAACAAATTTGTGACCCAGTTTTGGTCTTAAAACACAACTTAGTCACACAAATGCAAACGTGAACTAATACTACCGAAAAATTGGTTTTAAAATCCTGTATTTTGATCTAGGTGAAGCCACTAGTGAATGTGTCACTAATATGAAGAGTCGTGATAAATTAGTGATTCTCCAGACCTGTTGTTCTGTTTCATTCTTACGGTTTTGTTGTTATTCTGCATTTATTTTTTTAGGGGTTATTATTTATAATGTTACCCAAGGATGTATGGATGTTCTTAACAAAATATTGTTACACAGTGTTATTTTTATAAGAAAGACAAAGTGATACTTTATTACTGATTGAAACTGAACAACAAAATGCCTTTCTGACAGATTATCGTAGCAGCATCGGAATTGTCATATTATTAGTGTTATTAAATTATTCTTAGACTAACCTAGCTGTGTGTTTCACCTGCGGAGATATTTATAACGTTAGTGCTGATTTGAGTTTGTTTGCCTTGATTGCTTTAATCGCTTTCAAAGTTCTGTTTCCTGTGTTTCCTGGCTGTGTGGAGAGATGTACGGTAGCTATGGATACCGTTGAATAAACGGCATAGTGATTCACTCAGCTCGGCCTGCTTTTCCTTATTTCCTCACTTTTCCTCCTGTTTCTCCAGCTACTCATGCTAAGCACCGTCAGAAATATGCACTTTACAGCTGAATCTGCGACTTCTTTGTCTTCCTCTGCCCGGGAAGCGAACTTTCCTTCTGGCTACGCTCAGAACTATTTGGAAAACGACCTTTTCGACAATCATTCTGGCAACGCCGATTTCCTGATTGCCTGCCTGATTGCGCCGAGTGGTCTTTGCATGAACCTGCGTAATTTGTACTGTCACAGGTGTGAAAACAATTCTGATTAACTTAATGGTCTGCAAATTCACTGGGGGATGTGTTTTTTTTTTCTCCTTCTCTGCACGTGCATAAATGCTGACTATATCCCTGCAGTTCACAATTAACACTTAGGCTAAGATGGTAAGATACTGTAAATCTTCTCATATCCTACTTTTTGCATGGCTTCAGTATTCTACTATAAAATGGTGGTAATCTACCCAGCTAAATGCCCTGCAATTTATTGTTCAGTTTTAGCTGAGAATATTTAAAAAAACAATTGTGCAGTCATGAAGGTAACTGATGACTACTCAACAAATAACCATGATGGCCATCATTAGCAGGTCCAAATAGAAACTCCTGGGTAATCTGTAGGTTGGTGTGGAGATGGGGGCATCTCCAGGGATGCCAACTCTGGTCAGCTGGCTGGAGTGAGCTTTACAATTCTAGACAAGTCGTTACACATATGCACACACATTTATATGTAACTAGTGAATAATCTGCATGATTTGCAAACCACTCTGGTTTGATGTAGCTGATTTAAGGTTTATAATATATATCTGCCATACGATTCCTTGCCTGAGAGTCTAAAAGCATGATTGTCACGCCAGATGCGTGAGGCTTGGCAACCCTGTGTCTCACGGGTTAAGCTGAAACTTGACATCTCAAGGGCTGAGGATTTGTGTGGAGTTTGTGTGTCACCCCTGTGTGTGTGTGGGTTTCCTCCAGTTTTCCTCCACACGGATATGTAAGATACCAGCAGTTCTGGCAGCCTTGAAGAGGCCTTCAAGCTGAAAGCAGGACAGACCCAGAAACTTACTCGGGGCAAATTGTTTGTTTCAGGCAAGAGCAGGAAGTTGTCTCATCTCGGCGGGTCCTCTACTACGTACAGATGTGACTGCCCTGCCGTCCCTGCGATCGAATCCGCAGAGGCTTGGCTCCAGACCAAGTCAGGACAGCTTCTCGATAAGCAGGTGTTCATCAAGGGATCTAACCAGAGCCCCTCCCGTTTGCAAAAGAGCCCCTGCCTGCTGGCAGTTAGCCGCAGCTGTGAAGATCTGCACAGGCCCCTCTTTCCTGAAGGATTGTGGGAACGCTCGCACTCTCTGGGACACCTCCAGCAGGTCCCGGGTTCCAATAAGAGGGATTTTCAGGCTTTTGTACTCAAGCCTTCTCCGATTTTCTGTTCGGGGGCGGAGTCTCATACTGAGCGTGGCTCTAAGCCCCGCCCCTTCGGTCTAACGCCGGAGAAGTTTTTAGCACCTGGGCATTATGCTGTGGAACATTCCAGTAGCTTCTACAAGGCTTCACAACAGCCTATAACGTCACCCCGTCCTAGAGCGACCTGTACAGCAGAGGTGGTCCTCCGGGCTGCACCCCAACGGACATACCCTAAAAAGCCCCCAGTACCACCACCAGTTCCCCTCAAAAAGTCCCGGTATAGATCATCCAGTGGACCCCGAGAGTCAGGCATGCCCTCTCGAAGTCCCGCCCCACCCCCTCGCCCAATGAAACCTCGCAAGACAGCTGGTCCTGCTGAATGCAGCACCGAGGAGGAGGACCCCCATCCCTCTGTGTCTCCACCCTGGCTCTCTGACCTCCCCCAGACACGAGGGGGCAAGCCGCCCCTCGGGAGGAAGAGCTGGCACGCCAGGGTGGCCGATCTGGAGTCACTGTTGGAGGACCGGCTCGCCTCTGAGGGCATCGACCTTACCGAAGAGCCATACTCTGACAAGGTGAGCCCGATTCCCAAGCTAGACTCCTGAAAGGCCAGGGTGGGGGCCGCACATAAGTGGGAGAAATGGGAAGACTTTCAGGGCCCCGGACACTAGGGGGCGCCCATGAGAAATGTGGCAGTCGATGAGCATGGCATGGAAAATAATCACAGAATTTAAAAAAAAAAAAAAAAAAACATTAAAACTGTTAAAACAAGTTGAAATACCCCCAGGGGCAACTCTATAGCTATAGGCAGAATAGGAAGTTGAGTAGGGGGTCGAATTACCCACCTTGAGGAGGAAATTATCATTTTTTTTAGTAGGAAGGGCTCTGAAGGAAAACTTTGCCCCTGAAAAGGCAGATCTGGCTGTGAAAACACATAATAGAGGTAATTTATGTGAGCTTGGATAATGGTTTGGAGGGAACATTCAGTAGAATTATCCAGGGGCCCGACCCTGTCTTTGTGTGGCCCCTGCGGGACCCTGGAGATGAGAGAATGGCATGGCTTCCTGCTCCTTTATAACCATTTTCACAAACCACAGAGAATGAGCACAACGCAAGCAGCTTCTTTCGCAAGGCCTGAAACATTTCTGAAAAACAACATATTCACCATTGTTTGTCAATATTAAAAATTTGAGGGCAAAAACATTCAACCACTATCACCAATGTGGTCTGAGTACAACTCTGTTTACTCAAATTAAGTCTTAATAATCTTAATTATCCTCCATGAGGACAGATTTATAACTGGTGCAAAGCTCATTAAGTTTATGATCACTTTGAAAAGAGTTGTTTTATGTCTCAATTTAACAGTTCTGTTCATTTACCTCGTATTTCTCACTTGGCTGGTGTTAAGTATTAGATTAAGGGTGTTTATTTTATGATCAACGTGTTTTTACCATTCCATATAAAACTAAAGTTCATTAAATAGAGGACAATAGTAGTGAACCAAGGCACATGCCTTATTGATGTAATACGAAAAGAGCTTTACTTTGAACTTAAATGACTAAAAAAAACTGAAAATAAGGCACAGTAAATGCAACCTTTAATTCGGTAATGAGTTACATCTGTGTTTGTGGAAAAATAAAGCTGTGAATTTGCTCTGACATCTCAGGTTCTACAGGTTATTGTGGTGTTTCTGATGGTTTTTATGGGAAAAAAAATGTGAAAATGTTCAATATGAACTGGCAAGAAACCAGAAATATTTTAATATATGTATGCATTAGCAGTGAGTTGCAATAAACATCCTGTCACATCGAAAGGGAAATTGGTTTTAGATGAGGATGGATATTTTGCATATGCAAGACTGCTAGTTTCCTACAAAAAAAAAAAAAAACATTTATGCAACAATTACTGTCTGTAGGGGCAGATTTCTTGTTTCTGGGGTCTCAAAAAGTCCATTTTGCCCCCCCCCCTCTAGTGTAGTGACTGTTTATCACCAACAGGGGGTCCCAAACCTCAGGGGCCCAACGCTAAGGCATGGTTTGAGTGTCTTCTGTTTGAGAAATGTCCGTTTCACGGTTTCACCGGATACTCAGGGATTCATGCAATCTTTTCTGAAATACTTTTGTTTTTCAACAGCATGGTCGCTGTGGGATCCCCCCAGCTCTGGCCCAGCGGTATTCCGAAGACCTGGATCAGCCTGTGAAAGACATCGTTTCCAGCATGGACCAGATTCGAGTCCAGCAGCTGCGCAAGCAGCATCGCATGGCTGTGAGTCTCCGTAGCATGAGCCTAGTGTATTTCTAAGGGATGTATTAGTAGATCCCCGCAACCCTGAATAGAACCAGCAGTTTCAGAAAATGGATGGATGGATGGATGGATGGATGAACATGGTTAAGAATCTGCACTTAGATTCAGATCTTCAGTTGCAAAGCAAATTGTCCCAGCTTGAAGCAGGTCTTACAAAGAAAGATCCTGATTTTTATATGACTAGATTATAAAATATACAGGACACAACAGAGAATATTTTACAGGGGGGACCTGCCAACCATCCATTTTACATTTTACATACCCGCTCGTCCTGGGCAGGGTTGTGGGGACAGGGAGCCTTTTAAAACGGGGCAGCATAATATATCAGAATTCAATAGTTGTCTTATGTATTGATATATTTTCTATGTTTGATCTGGGGGGGGGGGGGTTGTGGTTCAGCTGGTTTTGCTGGAGCAGGATGGAATATGTAAAAAAAAAAAAAAAAAAACCTTTCCTACGTCCCCATACACGTGCTTTTGGCAAACAAAGCTTCCTTTCATTTTGGTATTAATCATCACTTTCTGCTGCAGATTCCACTGGGCGGCATGACAGAGCTGGCAAAGAGAGCGCCCTCCGCAGGACAGATTAGCACGACAGCGGACTGGCTCGTGTCCATCGGCCTCCCCATGTACGTCCGGAACTTCACCCAGGCTGGGTTCACCTCCCTGGAGCAGGTCTCCTTGCTGACTGAGCCCCACGTGTTACGGCTGGGCGTGAAAGACGAAAGCCACGTACAGCTGCTCCTCAGGGCGGCCAGCCTGCTGCGCACTCAGGGTGCCCAGCCGTGAGTGGCCAGCAGGGGGAGCTCGGGCTGGGTGTGGATATTTTAGAGGGATTACTATAGCACACATTCCGCTTCTAGAAGCGTGTAAAATCCCGAAAGAGCCAGTTGCTCTAAATGCAGCACCTGTTGCTTTGCTGCTGACTTTTTTCGCCTTGAAGTTGAAAATGTGGCCAAGCAGACTACCAACTGGATGGAAGAAATCACCTTTCCAGTCATATTTTCTTATAAAAGGAAACGATAAAAAGAGTAAGCTGTCTTTGCATTAAAAAAACGGGTTTTATATGTCAACAATGACGTTTCTAAAGATAAATGAACGTGATGTATGTCTGTAGTCAAAAGCAAATGTTTTCTTCCCAAGAAGTGGGATGCAGTAGCTTAACCAAAACGTTTTTGTCTTAAAAAGAGAGGAATGTTTGAACACCTTCAGATGTTCACATATCAATAGTAAATACTCAATATTTTAATAATTAAGCCTACTTAAAGATATAGTTTTGGGGTTTCGTTTTTATTATAAAATTTCATCATTGGAAAATACACAGTATTATATGCTCAAAGTAATCTCATTCATATTAATTCTTTGATTTTTTTTTATAGATAATGTATTGTATATTAAAGGACTTTATACGCTATTAATTATACTCGGTGAGACGTTAAGTCTTCTTACTACCAATGATGAAGCGAATAGGCTTTACAAGGCAATAATCTTACCCTTTAGAGTATGTCAGTACATTATGATAATGTTGAGCTCCAGTTGTTCTATCTCCTGGACCTTACATTTCACAGCGGATGCCGTTACTTATGGTATATCAATTTATACCAGAGTTCTTACGATGGTTTGTGCTCCAAAGGTTTCAAATTAAAATTCTCCCAGGCATGATAATGGATTTATTTAAATTATAACAAGCTAGGTTTCATTACGAAGGCAAGCATTACTGTGCTATAAAGGATCTTTTTTTTCAAATAAGAAAAAAAGTTCAGATTTCTAAAAGGTGCTGAATGTTTTTAATTTCGTCCCAATATTCATAAGCCGCCTTTTAGAATGCAGAGTGAAATATGCACACTGCACTGTAAGGAGACACGCCAGTTGGTTGTAGGTTCAATCTTCTCATATAAATTACTCATAAACTCGCCGCAGTGTCCGGTAGTTGGAAGAAAAGTTATATAAGGAAGCTTCCCTTGAAAACCTGTTACCTATATTTCGTGGCTATATGCAATTTGTTTGTTATACTTGCAAAAAAAAATAATAATAGCCTGCAAATATAGCATGCATCCAGTTGAGGAAAACGTGAGGAGGTTTCACAACAGTTTATTCAAATATTATATATGCAGTTGAATGCAGACCATGTATTGGCAATTGTGTTTGCTAGATGAAACAGAAACAGAAAACGCGAGTCCGCGTTTAGTGGGTATGCCTGGGACTGTGGTTTATGCAAATCGGCCGACTTCTGAATTTAGTTTTGCAGGCTGTACATTAGGGAATGGCCTGGCCGCATGAATGCACAAAACTGAAAACGAGACTGATTTGAATAAACATTTGCACAACGTGTTGCATTTCAAAGGCTCCCATATAGCCTACGTGGATCGTTTTTAAAAGTCATTATTCCACAGGTCATTTCATCCCATGCACGTTTTATTTAAACGCCAACAATATGCATCAGAGGCACTAAATCAACAATGAAGTCACCATCGTCACCGTGATTAGTCCGTGATGAGCTCTACCGTATATCCATCCATCTTCCGACTGCTTATCCAGCAGGCCTACAGAATCGCCAGGAGCTTGGAGCCGTTCCCCTGAAGGACAGGACTCATGGCAAAGCGACAGTACGTCAAGATTCACACACACAATGAAACAGCTTTCCTCCTGCTGTTAAGACAACTGATGTCTCTAAATTTTTAATGATGTACAATTATGAATGTGTATGTATATACGGGCCCTGTGACGGACTGGCTGTTCACGTGTACCCCGACCAGGACTACTTACGAACGATAATCAGGTGTTAACTCCCGCAAATCGAGTATGTGAAAAAGCCTAGTTTAAACAAAACTGTAAGAATATAATGTTTATCGTAAAAATCATGCATTTTAACGTTATTTAATATATACAAAAATGTTACTGCTGGTCTTCAGTTTTCTGAGAAAATCGTTCCCTTTAAAATCAAGCAATCTGTGACTATGGTGTATATATGTAATGGAATTGTCTCAGATGTTATATCCCGTTGTTTTGTAATTTGTAATAAGAACATAAATACAATAAAATGAAACATTTTATTTACTATTAGTTCATGCATTTTATTTTCGATAATCAATAATCTGTTGCTTGCTCCTTAACTGGAATGTATCCTGAACGTATATTATACGAGTCACCAGACATATACAGGGGTTTATAGTAATGAATTCATTAATACTGTACATTCTTTGATATTCATCTGCCACATATTCAATAGCTAGAATAAAGAAGGTAAACCGTGAACTATTTGACGTGGACAGTTCGTCGATTTTACTGTTATCGTATACCTTCTTCATTCTAAACACTCGTGTATCGTGCATTTGCTTTCTTGTGCGTCGTGGAATGCGCGTTTTTCATTATTATTATTTTATTATAATTGTCGGCCCCATCCCCCGTCGACAACTTTTACCAAAAACGTGGGACATTTTAGTTTGTGTCATGCAAAACTGTTTCTCACTTCACAAATACTGACACTTGGGGCCTAAGTAAATTACATCCATCACTGCAGGTAACAAAACTTTATTTAAGAAATTAAGTCGATTGTTTTAGGTAACGTATTTTATATTAAGAGACATTATACGCTATTAATTAGAGCGGGAAAGATTTTGTGCCGCATTCAATACTAAAAGAATATAGTTAAAATTATATTCGAGTATTTTATCGGAGTATGCTACTTTGGGCAGGTAGTAACGAAAAAGAAAACGCACAAATATACACAATTTTGAGACTTGCTAAACCGTACCCAAGACTAAGGGGGTCATCCGAAAGAAGCACTGTGAAATCTGGCCTTAAGGTGTCCCTGTTCTGCAGTGAGAACAAGCTTTCACAACTGTGGGATTTTCTTAGTAATCTGACACCAGCATTAAACCGAGAGGCTGAAGGGTAACGCGGGTTTGCCAGCTCGGCTTCGCAGAACTAGTCCTGACGTAGCCGGAGAAAGGTCCGCTTGCGATCCGGAGGGGAGACGGCCACAGGATCGTCACTTTTCAGGCAGACGTGGATCCCCGTTTATTTTTCCCCTCTTCTATTATCCAAATGTTACAGAAACAAAGTTTTTGACTTTCTCCGAGGCGAATGGGTGACCACGATTCTCGACGGCTCTATGCGAGGAGGAGATGATGAATTACAGTACCAGCTACCGTCACAAAAGTCAAACCCAGAATCACACAAGAGACCGGAACAACAAGAGGAGCGCCTGGCTTTCCCTGATATTGTTCAGGTTTTCCCTGCGCGATTATGGCTTTTGCATGACTTCTCTGTTCCTGTTTTGTCTCGGTTCCCTATTCTATCAGTGGAACGGCGGACCCCCCAAATTTCTTCTAGAATTCCGACAATACCTCGGTAAGATCTGATCTCCTATACATTTGTATCTTTTCCCCTGCGGTTTCATTTCTCCGATCTACTCCGACCGACAAAGTAGCTGCACGCTCGCTTTCTTATTCCTCCGGCGTACTTTTCTCCTCCTGAGCGGTGCTTCTCCAAGGCGTGTAACGGCACGCTTGCCGACTTAAAGACCTGTAGGCAGATCTTTTATACCAGAGCTCACAAAGGCCCTATATCTCAGCAAACACTTTCCTCATGTAACCCCAAGTCCATTGCACAAGTCAAACTTCTACCTCTCCTCTGCCTAGTTATCTCAAGTACAGGATCAATTTGGAAAAGAGAGAAAAAACGTTTTCTGGGGAAACCCGCCTATGGCATACACAAATAAGAAAAGGTTTCTTTCATTTTCGTTAGGAAAATAGTAGGATGGAGAGGTGAAACAATACTTGTGCACCAGTTCATACCACTAATTGCATCCAGGAAACCTGTCAAGTGCATTTAAAAGCGTTTTGCCAGAACGTTACCACAGCTCGCATTTTAAATAGCGAATAAATACTAATAAAAATAGAAAAGCAACAGAAACGTGGATGGTTGGTCAATTAAACTAGGCTGTTTTTGTTTAGCGATCAACTGCGCCGTAAAGAAAAATGTATTCAAATTCACTTTTAAATCGGCATTTCTCCCAGATGTATTAGT
This sequence comes from Mormyrus lacerda, assembly GCA_015163995.2. Classification (NCBI taxonomy): domain Eukaryota; kingdom Metazoa; phylum Chordata; class Actinopteri; order Osteoglossiformes; family Mormyridae; genus Mormyrus; species Mormyrus lacerda. The sequence continues at coordinate 17,846,593 of JAABNX020000030.1, forward strand.
ATGAAAATGTTTTTTTTTGTTCCGAATTTTATCTGCTACACGTTGATAATTAATGTATGAAAGCAAATTTAAACAGTCAGAGTTAAAATGGTTATAATATAGATTGTTTTTGAATAATTTGTATGCAGACGACAGGCTTATATAGTTTTACTTGAATTGTGGGATTGACCAATTTACGTTGCTCTTTGATGGGTTGCAGATGAGATGGTTTTGAATTTGGCACAGAATCAAACCAATTTCCCACTTTTTTAAAGTTTTTCTTCGTGTTCTGTATAACTAGATTGTAGTAGCCTAAATGTCAGTGTCCCCTCCAACACAGTCTCTAAATCCAGGTAAATGGTCTTAAACTCTGTCATTGTGTATGTTGATTTGACTCCCATGATTTTTAGTCGGGTTTGTAATATGTATTACAAAGGATACTTATCCTATCCGAAGCCTCTGTGGAAACATTGATGTCTCCATTGAATAGAGCTGAAGAGATATGTAACTAAATTAAAATATTTTGTCCAGCATTGTAGCTCATTCTGAATTTTCTTAGTGCGTCTTACTGCGTAATGCGCGCCGATCAGCAAATGTAAGTGAGGGCTGACGGCGGTACCCGAGCATTTTAATTCAGATTAATACCTTTAGTGCTACTGGGTGGTTGAAGACTGTGGGAAAATCTTCGGAACCTTACCTCTTATATAAATCTGCCCAGAGATTACGGTTAGCGTTTAAGGTGCCGTGAAAACGCACCGTCAAGTCCCTGGTTTTATTAGATCTACACTGTCTGCCTCGTCATTTCTTTGCGGAGAAACCTGAAATCACCTGTTCAATTGATCGACCTATATTAGTTTGTTTGTTTATGTAAATATGTATACCCGATCTCGCAGAAACGTTTTCAAAGAACGGCTATTCAAGAAAAGTTGTACCTTAAAAATACTAATCTTTCTTAGACAGAGGTGTGTGTTATTGGGTTTAAATGGCGGGAAACTGTCCTCAGTCGCTGCTGGATTTAATTATATACTAACCTGACAAATTGTTAACTCGTGAAACATATTATGAATGCAAACCTCGGGCAGTCCTCCCGATTCCGTTGTCAGGTTGATGAATTGCAGTGCTGCCTTTGCCTGTCTATTGAGATTTTCCTCTTTGTACGTCAAAATTTGGCTTGGATGCTGTATATGGATATCCTATCTGCAAGATTTGTCTTGTGCGTGTGTTTTTTTCACCTCTGAGTGCAGCATGCGGAATCCATTTAGCCATGCATTCACCGGCGGATATGTAGTTATGTTCGTTCACGCTTTTCTGAACAAGCCAAACATTATGAATTGCACGAATCTCTCAAAATGTCTTGAGTGACTGTAAACATCCGACTGGCGATTAGTGTTTTCTCACCCGCTGTACAGTCGCTTATAGGATTATCTATGGTTTTAGCTCTCTGCTGTTATAAATGACTCGCCACATTTCAGGATATGAACAGCATATTGATCGCTCAGCAAGTGGAGAGGATAATTTGTTAAACTTGATCAGTGATATTATAGATATTTTTCTGTGTTGTCATTTGAACATGTTGACTGCATGTGTTTTTTCCCCCACTAAATTCTTTGCCAATGGCTTAAACATCTGTATCCCTGTTTGTTTCATTAACTGAGAAATATTGCTTTATTCCTTTCTGGGTTCCACACCCTCTTAAAAATGATGTGTGATGCACTCTCCTTTTTTTTTTTTTTTTAATAGATATGCATTTCTAAGCCTCATTCAGTAAAAGCATGTAGAATGTTTTCTTAGCGTTCTTCCAATCTTGTGTCTTCTGCTGAAAGTTGGCTATTGATTTTGGAACATTCCAGAACAAATCACAGTCACTCTCACAAACAACCCAAGTAAGACCACTGTCAGTAATACACCAATTAAGAAGAAATGACAAATATAAACTAGGTATAACTAATGCATAACTGGAGGGGGCACCTCAGTTTTTAAAAATGTTTTACTCGTTTTTCTCTGAAAGCAACCTGTCTGTCTTCAGATCCACAGAGTACTGATTTCATAAGGAATGAAGCACCAGTTACATAATAGCAAAAAAAAAAAAAAAAAAACGGATACCCTGGCATTTGAAATGCACAGATGCTGTAACAGTTGTTGCTATGGAGCAAATGTTCCTAAAAACAGAGGACATATGTTGACGATATTAGCCCTCTTAGGGAAAAAAGTGTTGGAAGAGAAACATTTAAATCCTCCTGAACTTTTGCATACCTGAAATGACTATGAAAGTTTTATCTGACAGATACAATATAACATTCTCAGTATCTCTGACTGGTGTGACGTTTTTCTTGCAGTATTATAAATGTTTCTTCTTATTTAACTGTCACGTCATGTTTTGGTTTTATATTTGATAGTTTTCCTAACAGAATGTAGTAGCGCTTAATGTCAGTAATTGTCAGGAGCTAAAAGCAAATTTGTGAAGAATTGAACGGCCAGATTAGAAAAAATGTGCTTTATCCAGTTGAGGACAAACCCACGCATCAGCTGTAGTGTTCAAGCTGTTAGTTATTCTTGTGAAAATGGGTGTCATTGTCCAGGACATCTGCTGTCATTCGGCCAATTGATGTGTGAAGGTGACAATTGACACAGTAACTTTCAATATGTATCCACCATACTGTACTGCAATCCGCTATATTGTCCATCTCTGTTCTCTGTTGCGGAGCTGCTGATTCTTACTTGTAGCATATGTGATTGTCCGCTATTGAGGTTCCTTGTCAAAGCAGGGTCTGTATTCAGGGAAAAGTGTTTCACATGTTGTTTAAGGAACCTCCCCAAAGTGTGCGTGCATGTTAGAGTGTTTACAAGCTCATGCATGAGATCTTGTGAAATTCTTGTGTTGATGTTTATAAGTGCAGACAACCCTCCAGCACAATAAACGGTTAAAATTGCTACTTAGTGCTCCATTAAATTTTAATTGCGTCAACCCGGCAACGCCTGGAAAGAAGATGTCAGTCACCATGCCCCCCCTCCCCTCCACGCTTCCCTTGGATTCATGTGTAATATCACTCCCCCATCCTCACCCGAAAGCATGCCGTTGGATGCGCTGGACCACTCTGTCCCCCCGCCCTTCCAGATCATGCATCATCAAGCTACTCCACGTTCTGGCCCCCCCCCTGCTGTGAGAGACATATCCATGATCTGGGGGGAAGCGCAGTGTTGCGTTGCCGCTTCGTTACATTATTGTCTCATTTACAGGACCCTAATCAAACACTAATTATGCTTTTCTTCTGCTTCATGCTAACAGTGATGGGTTTTACTAACCCCGCTTCAGACGCTCTCTAGATGTCCCCCACATACCAGATTCTAGCAAATCTTACAGGATAAACTATTGTTCTTCCAAAAATATCATACATTATCTCTAACATCATTTACATATATATCATATCATCCTGGCTGCAATATGCTTGTCGTATGTTTAGAAAGCGTAACGTCACATGGAACAAGCTTATAATATGAAGCAGTGTCAGTTCTGAAGCACTGAATTCAGAAACTTTTTATGATGTCATACAAATGCATCGGCGGTATCTAATGAGCAGGTAGGTTCTTGGTAGAAAAGCAGTCTTTTGATTTGATTTCAAAGTGAAGCTGATGGAAAGGAAATAGCTGTTGATGTTTTTATGAGGTTTATCTACGGAAGTGACTCAATGTCCTGATAGTACAGCCCGTGAAGAAGGTGCAGGAGGCGTCGTTAGCTCTATGCTTTAAAGAGCAAAGCAGAACGGCACATTTTAAGCTGCAAATTCATATTTAGATTCAGTTGCCAGGGCGATACTTTCATCCAAAGCAGGTAGAGATGGACATTTTAATGGAGGTTAATTCTGCAAATACAGTAGTAGGTGAATTATACCTGGCGATGTTCATTTTCTGTGACAGACATGCAAAAAACTGTTTTGGTTGTTCAGTTGTTTTGCATAAAGTTACATAGTAAATTTCTGTCCACCAGTAATAGTAATAGTTCTAGGTATTGGTGAAGTTTGTGAAACATAATATTCACAGCAACTATAATAATTTGTTCCTACTTTTTATATCATATTTGATCTTTCTCTTCATTTATTTTGGGGCAGTGTTACTTTCATGTAGTAGTTATATCTATCCATCTATCCGTACATTCATCCATCCATCCATCCATAGTCAATTATGCAGTAAAGAGTGACTGTGAACCAGGAGTCCGGCACAGTAAAAATAGGGCAAGAGGCAGGGTTTGCCCTGGATGACATGCCAGTCCATACAGAGCAGAGTCTCAGACTATCGGCAATATAGACACCGGGTCACCTGTCCTTTTTGGACTGCTTGAAGAAACCCAAGTAAACAGAGAGGAAGTGTGAAGTCCACACAGAAATAAGAGCAGAAATTGACCCCTGCAGGCGTGAGACTGCAGCACTGCCCTCCTAACCACTGTGCCCCCTCTGTCCTGCCTGCTGCCTCGCTGCAGGGACCCAGCAGATTCCCATAATTTGACCTGCGCTCTTTCCTTTCACTTCCGTCTTTCTCGCCACCTGCTTGAGACCCTGAGAATCACTTCCTCGTACTTTTAAACCACATACCGAATGTGGAGTTTCAGCAAAAGTCTTCAGTCCAAAAACAGCACGCCGATAACTCCAACTGCTCTGCTGATTGTTCAAGGTACTGAATAAAGCGACTGGCTGTGCTGATTTTGCTAGGAGTCAGAGAAATTATTGATTTAAGTGTCCAATAAACATTGTTTTTTCTCCTTCCAGCTCCTTAATTAAGTAAATGTAATTAAGGTATCCACTTTATGCAGTTACTCATTTATGTAGCTATGTAGAGCCTTACATGGACGGAGTATTTTCTTCGGTATTTGAGTGTATTGTTACTAATTTGCTCTCACAATGAGATTAGCATTGTTGCTACACATGTCCAGGGTTGTAGGTTCGATTCCCACACCTGCCGTGTGTAGTTTACCTGCTCTCCCTGTTTCATAGCGGTTTCCTCCTGCGTGTGATTAGGCTAACCGGACTCTGAATTACCCCTCGTGTGTGATGCCTGTCTGTGACCTTTAACATGTGACCACCCAAGATTATTTTTTATTGCTGTACAAAAGTACCATCAGTCCTCAGAAAAACTGCATTCAATGCTGAAAGAGGCTGTTTTTAGTTCTGCTGCAATTCAAACACAGAAATCCCTGCATGCGATGATTAGTCTCCATATTAGGAATGTTGTCATTCCACATCACGTCTAATTATGCACAGTTAACCGTTTGATTGAGCTGCTAATGTTAGCCAGAAACATTTCTGTTGTCAGTGACGACAGTTATTTAGAACAGTTGTCATGCTCCGGATGAAACTGTAAAAATTCAGAGGAGAGCTAACCCTGTCTGTCATGACTTTTCATCGACCGCTCAAAATGCGCCGTCAGTGGCTTCACCTCTGTTCTGTCAAAATATGTTAAGTTATTCTAGGCCATCCTGGCAGCCAGAGTGAAATTTAATCAAAATATTTCAAAATGTCAGATGGTTTCTTCAGATTGGAATCTTTTTTTAATGTGAGGGAAAAACCCAGTACAAAAAATTTAAAAGCCATTGATATTAATTGTTATTTTCTAGATGTCATGCCTGTTATTACCTAGAATTTATTTGAAATCACCACAGTCCTTTCGATCAGGAATGGACTTTTTCAGCCCAGGGGGCCATTAAAATAATTCAGTGTTGTAGGTGAATATTTAAAAAAAAAAAAAAAAAAGCCATTTTCTGACAAGAGAAATGCATTCTTATAGACCTGTTAGTCTCCCAGAAAGGACTGTAGTCAGAGTGGTGAAGTTTAGGAGTTTTTAATTATTTACTTTAGCATTTTCAATCAAAATTTCCCAAATGTGCTGAATTTCCCTCCCCCAATAACTTAGTCGCTTTTGACCGTAATCCCAGCCCTCAGTAGGGACACCACCTTTATTGCATCACTGGCCTCTTCAGCTTTTTTCTTAGGTTTCTGTTTTCGAGTATAGGATGTCTGGATATTTCCACAGTGATTTTCACAGGAAACAGCAAGATTATCCATCTACGAGAAATTCCAGATGTTTCTTCGGTATTGCTGCACACGCAGTTTGCATTTCTCATTCAGTATGAATCATTTAAGTATAGATGTGATATGGGAGATGTTGTGTGTTCGTGGTGCTTATAAATGTAGGCTTTCCCTGAGTCGCTTCCCAAAAGTAAATGTTTCAGCTTGACACGGGGGTATTGTTATGCTTATTTTCCCTTCCTCAGATACAAGAAACAAGGCGAGTGTTTACAGTTCAGGAATTCTTCCCGGCTTTCTCTGTGCAGTGCATACCATTCTGAAGGCTGCAATCGGACGCATCCGTCGGATGGCGTCTCTCTCAGAAAACCGCACCCAGCTGAGTGGGCTGCCCCATAGCGCCCCGGAGTGTAGCCCCTGCAGACGTGCATTTATCGGAGCATTTGACAGTTGTGCCTGGGCAACCCTGGAAAAATTCTAGTTGGCCGATTCTCGCCTAAGGTCTGAATTGCCCTTAGAAGTCTGGTCAGTGGGTCGGAGGCCCACGTGTGAATCACTGCCCCGGCAGAATAGGAACGATAGCAGGTCTAATTATAAGGCCACCGCTGACTTCTATAATAAGGAGTTTCTTCTTGGCGAAACCTTACTTAGGGCTTTAAATTAAAGGGAGCCTTGATCTTTGGGTCTTGTTGAGGCTTTGCCAGCTGCCCTGAATGCTTGCGCAGCACACCACAGAGAGTACTTTTCGTCAGAGGAGGGGGGGGGGGCAGAGGACAGGCCGTCTTTTAAAAAACACGGCGGGCGGAACCGCCTCACGGCTGCAGGCCTATTTTTACACACAGCGATCGGAGCGAGACATTCCAAGATCCAGGATGGGATGCCCCCATCGTCAACACACGATAATCTACCCCAGATGATCCGTCACATTTTCTCACTTCGCTCTGGCTAGAATTTGTTGCAAAACAGCGCTGATGTTGCCTGGGGACTGATCCATTAAATGCTTGGGGAAGGGGTGTGGCTACAGGAGAGCGGATCATTTGTCCATCCAACAGAGAGAGACCAAATTTAACCAATCAGTGCAGATTAAACAGAATGGTCCCAGGATCCCCCTATTACAGCCCAGCAAAAACTTTTACCATTATGCCCCTCACGCAACAAGACTGACAACTTTCATGCAGAAGGGGACCCCCACCTCAACACAATTCGAACACTATTGCTCACTGAACATACTCCAAGATGGCATCTTAGTTACGCGACTAGTGTATGGAAACGTGAACGCTACAGACATTATGTAATGAAGGGAGGCAAAGACCCACCGAGCTCTCAAAATTTCCAGCGGGCTGTATTTTCTTTTATTTATATCCCCGTAAAACACATTTCATTAAGTGCTCTTGGATTTTGTCCCTTTCAGCACTTTGTCAGTCAGCCACAGTCAAGTCCATCAGGTTTTCCCTCACAGAGCTTCTCCTGTTCTCCGGCGCGGGCGACGCGGCCGCGCTATTAACGACACATCGTTAACGGACGGAACCGCTTGGTGTCGCGCTCGGGAACACTTCCAGTTTCTGCAGATAGGCGGGAAACCGGAAAGCTTGTTGAAGACTGTTATCTCCCCCGGTTCAAGTTGTTTTCCATGAATTCTGCTTCCTCTGGGAAACCAATCTTCTAAATCTGCCATGACTTTGGACTCGTATAAGTACACTCTGGCCACTTTATTAAGGACACCTGCCTGGTACTGGGTAGGACACCCCCATTTTGCTTACATGATAAAGTAAGCAAATTCTTCAAGAATTTGTCAAGGCATTGATTCAGTATGCTGGAAAATTTTCCTCATGGAATCTGGTCCATGATATTTTTGCACTTTGCCTGTTGATTTTAACAAGTTTACCCATTCCCCCCTCTCCTCTGTCGTCAACAACGTGTTTTTTTGTTAAGAACTACTGCGGACTGGATCTTTTTTGTTTATCGCACTATTCTCTGGACACTCGACACTGTGGTGTGTGAAAGTGCCAGGAAGGTGTCTGTTTCTGAGATACTAGAAGCAGCTCATTTGGCACTAACAATAACATTGTTATATCTTAATTCAGGAGTCCTACCTATTCAAATACTTAGTCACGTTAAGTTAACCCCTTGACCCTGTCTGCATGCTGTATTTATTGAGTTACAGCAATATAATTCTCTTTTTGTAGGGGCAGCTCATTGGGGTTAACGAGTAGGTGATCCTAATAAAGCGTCCTCTGAGTGTATGTATGTACATATAAATGTGAACCGTGTTCTTTCCGATTAGCATGAACAAACAGCTGCTGTTTGGAATGGTCATAAACCAAACATGTTCCCTGTGCCCCTCGCTTTGGCCGTGTGAGGGCTGCATTGTGACAGCAATCTTTAGGGGCTCAACTCGGTACATACGCCCATAGAACCCATGGTCGGAGACTTTTTGGTTTCGCTGCAGTGAATCTGAGGCCGTTTGATCCTGACTTTTCTCACTCTAGCGTCTCTGTGTTTGCCACAGTCATGTCAGCTTCACTGTAAGTGGCAGAATCGACGCTATGCTTCTTCGGAAGCTCAGGAACAGGAACTGGAAACTGGAGCCTTTCATTAATGTAAATATCACAGTGGAATAACATTGCTTTGATATATTTGTCTTGAACACCGAGCCGCTGAGAGCAGAAAAGTTGAGAAAATTTGCAGAGCGGAAAAGCATCCTGATGACATCACCACGTGTCATTTGGAAAGTGGCAGTTCAAGGGCGGTTTTTCTTGGACATGTAGCTGATCATATGGTGAGTAGTTGGTAGTGGAGTGATTAAAGGCATGGCCTTCTAATGGAGATGGTTCTGTTTAAGCTCTAAGGTAATTACATTTAATTGCTCTAGTACGTATGCAAAAATCCCTAGTTGCTTTGGACAGACACATCAACCAAGAAACTTGATATGATGACCAGGATGGCGATGTCCTTGTGCTGGGAGTGTAGAATTTTCTTTAATACTAATATGCACTTTGTTAATATTTGCATATTAGAAACAGCATTAATTTTGAGCCTCGTTCTATTTTATATCTATGCGTTACATTCCGTGAATAATTCTTACATTCCATCATGTGGTTCTGACCCCCTTGCATTCTTGGATACCTCTCTCTTCTTTATGCTAACCTTAATCCATACTCAGTCACCGTTTGGGTTCTCTCCAATGTTGCAGTGCTTATAAGAGTCCAGCCTGATGCATTATGATCCCATAATTCCATGCATGTGTAATGTCTTGGCTAGAACATCAGTTACCATGTTATTTGAAGAAAAATAAGGATGTGAGATATTACATAGCATTCGGTTATATTCATGTCACCGTGGGTTGATTCACAATGACATATTAACATAGGAATATATAAACACTGAAATGTTCACTGTTGTTTCTCCATTTTTCTTGTTCCCCCTGTTTTATATGGATGTATTTTGCAGGTCCAGGCATGAATGTTGGTACACATTTATTAGAGTTGATGTTTTTTTTTTAAAAAAAAAAAATCATCATGTTGTAAATGACCTTTGTGTGGACAGAGTTATACTTTTGTTCTACCAAAACAATGTGACTGGTTGTTTGCAAAACTAACAACTGCAATATTATGTTTTAATATCGAAGGTACCAGCCTTGTGTGTAACTCCCATGGCGTTTATGTGAAGATGAGGTCTTCGTGTCCGTGTTAAGAGAGACAGAGGGGACATAGTGCATTGGGGCCACGCGGAATATAAGTAGCTATTTATGTAAAGTGGCGTTGACATCAAGAAGAATGGAAATGAATTGTAAAACAGTGAAGTTAAGGGGACCATTACTGAACAGCGCGCCACTGTAAGATGGATGGATTCAGAAGTTTATGAAGTTTTGAACACTTTCCAAAGCACACAAGGTGATGCATTTAATACTGTTAATGCTCTGCATTATAAATTCCACAGAGTATTTCTGTCTTGCAGAAGACGGGAATACTGATGTTGTAAAACAGCCTGCATGCTTCCTCAGCTTATGCTATAAAAGAGTCTTTCCTCAAGTGAGTGGAAAGTTTGATTTAATCTGTTTAACATGTCACGTCCTGCGCAGAGATTTCAAATGCTTGTCCTTGTGAACTAATCCACTGCATGTTCCAACGGAACAATTAATGAATCATACCTTAATTGAATTCTCACAGAAAAACAAAATTTTGAAAGTTGTAATTACTTTTGAGAACATGTCCAAGTGCTTATTTATTCTTCTGTTCTGCAAAATTAAAAATGCATTTTCTTTAATAATGAATGATTGCTTACATGTTCCCAACAAAAATGGGTCAGGAAATGATTAATATATAAGCTTAGCTAAATGGAATTATGTTTTTATTCTAATAATTCCAAAAGCATTTTTTTGATTAGGGATTTTCCTGATGGAGTATGAGGTCATTTATTTCCTTTTAATTAATGGGTATTTCTTTCCTCTAACGGACATCCAGAAATTATATCATAGTTAGTTTAACAAAAAACTGCATGACTTTTATTTGACTTTTTGATCAATTCAATGCTCAATAAGATGTGAGCTGGTTTCTGTTGGAGTGGTGAGGTTGCTCAATGAGCTGTAATGCCGTCTCAATCCTCCAGGGTTGTGGGTTTGATTCCATTATGTATGGAGATGGCATGTTCTCCTTGGGTTCTCGTGCTTGTTCTCCAAGTTCTGGTTTTCTTCTATACTCCAAAGATACACAGTTAAGGTAATATGATGATGCTAAATAGCCTTGTGTGAACCTGCCTTGTGCCTCATGTAACAGACTTAAGACTCGCTGCATGTTTTCCTTATAACTGCGTCCTTTTAGGATTAATATCCCTCCATGAGTTGTGAATTTTCGCTAGCAGTGAATGAGCTGAGCTGACTGAGCTGAAATGACGACGCTGCCAGATTGGTACTTTAACTTGTCTGTTATTGTCATCAGTGTCAGTGGACTGACCACACAGTAGTCCTAGGAAAACCAGTGAGGTTTCCTGTGTCATTGGCACTATGTTAAGGGATTTTACTGCCTGTCCTCGAGTAGGAGCCTAAGGATACTTTCCTGAACCTTTTTTTATCCTTCATTTAATTTCCCATTAACATTAGATGTGAGGCCTAACCAATTAGTGCCAATATCATAATAAATTTTATTCTTTTGTAATCTTTATACTTTACTGAATTACTCAATTGCTCAATTGCACAATTACAATTATGATATGTATCTTTTCTCTGCATTGAGTGGGGGTAGTTCGATGGGTAGCGCTTTGACCTCAGCTCCCCCCACCCCCCGGGGGGTCCGTGATTCAGCCCCTGTCCCTGCTCTCTGGGTTTGGAATTTGCTTGTTCTTCCATGTTCTGCAAATTTCCTTCAAATACTCCAGTTTCTAGTTTCCTCCCACAGTCTAAAATTGTGCAGTTAGCTGAATTACTGTTTCAAAATGACTCCGTCTGTGACCCAGTGTGTCCCCCTGCTGAGTGGCCCGTACTTCCTGTTAGAGGGTCGCTAGGGTGACTCCGACAGGAGATGTCTGAATGGCCCTGTCTGTGCTCTGTGGAAAGTCCATTGCAAATCTCCTCATTTCTTAGTGTCAGATTTGAATTGGCAGCAGCCTAGAATAACCCTGAACATGCGCAGACCATGTTTGTCTCTTTCCCAACCATGATGCGGGCCTGAAAACCGAAAAGCTTGACGTGCTTCTATGGGAAATGCAATATTTTTCTTGTTGAAATCCAACTATGTACATAATGTTCGCTCTGGACACAAGAGACACAAAAACAGGATGCTATTTTTTCTTAATTACCCAATTCCAGGATAGATCACATAAATACACAGCGCTGCCAAGTGACCTTTTCTTGATTCCCGTCGTCGTGATACTTGCAGGCCAGCAGAGGAAGACTGGAGGCTAAACTGTCCCTGAAAAAGATGGAAGCTCTGGAAATTCAAGGATCTTCAGTCTGAAGCATCCATTTTTCTGGGGTTTTTTTTTTGCGCTGATGTTCTTCTACGTTATGCCTGTTTTCACAACACGGGAGGGTGATTTCGGAAGGGGAAAGTTCCGCATGAAGTCAGCTATTTAACCTTTAACCGGTTCAGAGAAAGGTGACAGTGTTTTGTTACTCGCTCTTAAATGTATGCAGATCCCAGTAAGAGCAAAATGGCATTTTATCCTGGGCTGCACCATTCTACAGGATCCATGGGGTGCCCACTTACTCAGACAGTTTTATTTCAGATTATTTATCTAATTATGTTTCGACTATTGTAACTCATTGTATGTGAGCATTGATCAGTAGTCCATTCAATGTTTGCAGCTCGTCCAAAATGCAGCTGTGTGTCCCTTAGGTCTTACACTATGATGGTTCTAGATGTCCCTAGATTCAGGTACAAGACTAGAAGTGACCAAGCTTTTGTAATGGTGGCTCCTCCTCTTTGGAACACTTGTATATCAAAACTGTCCAATCACTAGAGAAACTGTTTGTATTGACAAGTGTAACATGATATCGTTTAGTTTCCTAGTAGATATTTTATTTAATTTTATTATTTATATTCTATTTCATATTTTTTGTATAATTTGCAATGTTTTATTATTTTCTAAACTAAAACATTCTGATCACTATATCTATTTAATATTAAATGCTTGCTCGGCGAACAAGCTATAGCAAAACGGGGGGGGGGGGGGGTGGCAATTCAAATCTAAGGTGCCACATGGGCTTGGACCAGACCAGCATTTCAATAAACCTTGATCTGCTCTCTATGGATCAATGTCCCTGATTGATGGTAATCTGCTTTAAACCAATGAGCTTAACGTGGCAGAACGGTGAAAGAGTCATGTGTGTCTGCATTTTCCTTTTAACCTTTTCTACTGTATTACTAACTTTCTTGGGTTAGACCATTTGACCCATTGTAAACACTGACCCGTATCTCTGAAGACTTATAAACACTGAGAAGTGCAAAGTGGTCGTGGCCTTTTGGCCAGTAAGTGGATGCGTTGGACGGACGCCTGTGGGTGGGGTTTGAGACAGTGACCCCACCCCTTTGTCCCCTCTGTAGCACAGGGTTACTCTGTGGGACCCCTAATGACTTCATGATCTTATCCACTGTTGAGTCTGCTTGATCATCAACAAAGACAGCTGGAACTTCATTCAATGTCACTTTTATAGGAATGATGAGTGGAATAGTGTGACGGTTACAGAGAAATTGCGCTACACAAAAACTCGCTATTGCACGATGCAGGCTGCACAAATAATGGGGAAATTGGTTACGGGAGTGGCTTTAAACAGCTGTCATGATGGGAATGAGAGAGAACGAAAGAGAAAGTGGGCCAAGCACTGCCGGCAGGAGCTGCAAGGTCTTTGTCCATTTACCATCCCGACAACTAAAAATAGCACGTTCCCGTTGGCCAACCAAGACACCACAACCAATTCTGTGGTGAGCTTTGACAGCTAGCACTGCCTTTTGCTAATGTCACAGGGATGTTTTTGGGGCCTGCAGTGTAAGCAATGCAAATATTATGTTTGTCCTCTGACAACATTTAATTATCTACAAATCTGTCAGTGTGGTGGGTCTATGTTGGTCAAGCTATACAGCATTTTTTTTTTTTGCACCAGAATTATATGATTGAAATAATTTATTTAATTAAAATAGTTATTCATTATTTATTAGAACTTTAAATGCAGCATCAGCTAGTTTTTTTTTATTATGCTGGTGACTACGGGCAAATATATCTACAGCACAAATGTAGTTTCATAACATAATCACCCCAAAGCTCAAAATATTACATGATCAGCAAAACAGATATGATTCCATAAATATGTAGAAAAATCCAAGGTACCAGCAAAACAACTTTAATGTGAAAAAAAAGACTTTTAAAGTGGAATGTTTAGTGTAATATTATACCATAATAGCTCATTTTAATTTGCATGTTATATTGTTAACACAATAAGACGTTTCTTTCAAGGTTCCCTTTGCTGAAATGTATTTTTAGTTTTATCTTTTGCTAACCTATACTTTTGAAATGACTAATTTCATAAAGCAAATGAAATGGTTGTGCAGTAAGTGCATGTTTTTGAAATTCCAGTCTCCGGCATTCACAGATACATGCCAATACCAAAAGATCATTCCGGGGCATGTTATGGTTGTCTCGTTATGCGTTGTTTTGAATCTGTCAGTAAAGAGATGCATTATCCCTGTCAAAACCCATATGCAATTTTCGTTTGCCATTTATTTTGGCCTGGTTCTTTGGTCTGACTTTTTGTTTTATTATTCAGTACTGAAGCACAGCTGGGCAGCTCATTGGGTAGGAGGTTGGATGTTGCCTCACACCTCAGGAGTTAGAAGCTCTTGCTCTGTGTGTGTGTGTGTGTTTTCTTATTTCCTCTCTGTCACATGGGTTTTCTCATGCAGTTGAGATGATTGTCATGTATACATCAGCCATCTTGCGTGGATGTGTGT
>JAABNX020000030.1:17880076-17898130 GCA_015163995.2 Mormyrus lacerda
CTACACGCTGTGTAAAGAAGTGCTTCCTTAAATCTAGTTTGAAATGTTCTCCCGCTAATTTCCACCTATGGCCACGATATTGCGTGTCTAAGATCTGAAGCTTTCTGTATAATTGTATAATTGATGTATATGATTGCGCTGAGCACACAGCCATACTGAATGAGGCAATTTTATACAACTTTAGATGTCTCTTAGATAGTCTAGGTGTCTTTCTGACAATTTGGGGCAGGTCCCAAATTACACAAGAAATATGCAGAAAATAACTCCTGTTACATGGACCAGTTGTCGCCTGTTCCCTGAGGACCCAAGAGTGGAAAAGGAAAGGGAGAAAATGTTGGTATTTCTGCATTGGCTCCTGAATCACCATGGACACTGCCCAGAAATAGATTTCCTTTATTTCTGTAGATTTATTATTTTTTTAACGGTGGCAGCTAGGAAATGACTAACCGTAAACTTTAACGTCTACCAGTAAATTTGTCATTTAAGGATGGTATCATTAATTGCTCAGTTTTGTCTTCATTAGTTGTTTTGCTGCCCATTCTTATTAGGATAGTTAACGTCAAGTGGATTCCCTGCACCATCGTTCATTGTGAGGAGTCGGCCTCTCATCGTCGTGTCTGCCTGGGATGTTGAACATTCCATAAAAATTTCCTCATTCTCTTAGTGTGATGAATTTACTCGGTTTTATGTTTTTTATGTTGTCCAACACAAAGCAATGTGTTTTTTTACATGGTCTCAAAACCACATGGGTAATTGGATTCAGTGGTATTTTTTCCCGTCATTGTGATTGATCTACTCTGTATTTGTAGGTGATTATACATATTTAAGAATCCTTCATCTTCGCATGGCAGGATGGCCGTCCCCTCCTCGTCGCATTTGACCATCCACTCCAAAACACACAAGGACACCATCTTGAACAAATTCGATAAGCTGAGGAAGAAGGAGCTGCTTTGTGACATAACGCTGATCGTGGAAGACGTCCACTTTAAGGCCCACAAGGCTCTGTTGGCTGCAAGCAGTGAATATTTCTCCCTGATGTTCACCGCCGAGGGCCACGTCGGCCAGTCCATATACAGATTGGATGGCATGGCCGCGCAAATCTTCGGCACCGTGCTGGAATTCATTTACAGCGCCAGTGTGTCTGTGGAGGAGAACGTGACCGAGCAGCTCCTGGCTGTGGCCCGACTCCTCGAGGTCAGTGACCTGGTAAAGGCATATGCCGATTCTCAGAGCATCGTCCCAGCCTGTGATTCTGCAAAGCCTACCGGCGACCCCGGAGCAGGCTCAGAAAAGCCCAAACGCAAGAGGGGTCGACCAAGAAAAAACGTGACCGTTCCGGAGACGCCAGGGGCACCAGCACCTGAGTTAAACACCGGAGCACAAGCCAGTCCAAAGGGCGACAGGAATGATCTGGCTGCTCTCGGCTCAAAGGACAATGGGGAGGCAAAGGCCGAGGGATATGTGGCGGAGCGGGAAGCCAGCGTAGAGTTTCCTCAAGACACAGATGCCGACTATGACCCCAGAGCGGGACGCAGCCGATACAGTAAACGCAAAATTAAGCCACCAACCAAGTTAAGAGGGTATCGCGTTGGGGACGACTCATCAGAGTCTGTAGAGCCAGGAAGAAGAGGGAGAAGGCGGAAATACCCCAACACAGAGGCTCGCTGCGAGGACTGTGGGAAGGTCTTCAAGAACCACCTCTTTTTAAAGATACATCAAAGGACTCACACAGGTAAGCTTCTCTCATAAAGGGCCCGAGTGCTTATGTTTCTGCAATCAGGTTATTGCAAACCAGATGTGTCTCTCTTACACTGCACCACTTGACTTGTGATAGACGTAACAGTGTCTTGACCCGGTATTTATTCTGAAAATGCAGGCGAAAAGCCCTTCCGATGTTTTGTGTGCTCAAAGGGATTCACACAGAAGCACACGTTGCTGGTCCATCAGCGCATGCACACGGGGGAGAAGCCCTTCATCTGCACCGTGTGCTCCAAGGCCCTGTCCACCAAACACTCCTTGCTGGAGCACATGAACCTGCACACAGGTGCCGTATGATGCATTTGGCCTGCTTCCGGAAGAATCTGTGTATGAAGCATATGAAGTTGAAGGGTGCAGCATGCAGTGAACATAATGTTTTTAGGTCCTCAGCAGAAGTTTTAGAATAAGAAACCTGAAAGGCCTGTTTGGTGTGTTGAGGACATGCAATGCCCTGAGACCCCCATGTGACTGGGCTCTGTGATTTTGCAGAGCAGAAATCATTCAGCTGCGATCAGTGTGGGAAGACGTACAGTCAGAGGAGGCAGCTGAAGAGCCACTACAGGGTGCACACAGGTCGGGGCCCATCAGACTTCACATCTGCATTGTCATGGAGATGGCAGGTGATGTCTTGTGTGATGTAAAGTCTTTTGTTTTGGTTTTGCAGGTAAACCTTTACCAGAATGTGTGCACTGCCATCATAAATTCATGGATGCGGCTCAACTTAAGAAACATTTGAGGACACATACTGGTAAGAGCCTGTTCAGTGCTGTGGAAATGCAGTAAAAACTTCTTCATGTGAGCAAAAGGGTGATTTATGTTTAGTGTTTGGAAGCAGTGCTTTGTGTTTCTGGTTCCTTGAGCTCAGTGTCGTCCTGTGTGCTTGTTTTTTGCCAGGGGAGAAGCCTTTCACCTGTGAGATTTGTGGGAAGTGCTTCACAGCCAAGAGCTCCTTGCAAACCCATATCAGGATCCACAGGTGAGTGGCCCTTGAGCAGAAGTTAACATCCGTCCAGCTTCCCGAAACAGTGTCATGCGATGTACAGGGGGTCCTCGGGTTATGACATTTCGCGTTTACAGCGCTCATAAACACTTTAAAAAAATTGAGATGTGAGTGCTTACGGACTACGTGGGCGAACCAGTTTGGTTGCACGCGGTGGAAGAATACACAGTAACACGGCATATGGCTGAGGAAAGCCATCGTCATGGACGTGAAATTAGACACTGTAAAGAGATCAGAAAAAGTGTGTTTCGACTTACACCAAAGTTCGGGTTACGTCACTGTCATAGGAACGGAACTGCGTCGTAACTCGAGGACCCCCTATATTTATATTCTGTACTTTTACGATGGAAGCTGCGATTCATCGTTCGCTTAATGAAGGAGGAGTCTATTTAACTTGCGAACCCCTCCCCTTGTGCTCTCTCTCTCTCTCCACAGGGGGGAAAAGCCTTATGTGTGCAGCATCTGTAATAAGTCTTTCTCAGATCCCAGTGCAAGAAGGCGTCACGTGGCTTCCCACACGGGAAAGAAGCCCTTCACATGCCCTTTCTGCAGCCTGTCCTACGCCCGCTTGGACAACCTCAAGGTTCACACCAAGACCCACAACAAGGAGAAGCCGGTAGAGGCCCCCGAACCCGCGGCCACAGAGGTGGTCGGTGCTGGGGCTGAGGAGGTCCGTAGCATCCTGCAGCTCCAGCAGTATCAGCTGCCTGCCTCAGGGGAGCAGGAGATTCAGCTGGTGGTCACCAGCGAGGTGGACAACATCAACTTCGTGTCCGGACAGGAGCAGGACATCAGCATCATCACGAGCGAGGCCTCTGAGGGCATGGGGGCCCTGCTGGGACAGCCCCCTCAGCAGGTGCCCAACCTGGCTCTGGTCGCTTCCGGGGAGCCGGCCCAGCAGATCCAGGCCATCGGAGTTCTGGATGGCCAGCCCGAGCAGATGCAGGTCATCACCCTGACTCGGGAGGCCATGGAGCACCTGCAGGCTCATCACGGGCCGCCCCAGCCGCTGCCCGTGCCGCCGCGGCCCGTGCAGCACCTGCACGTGATGCAGCAACAACCCCTCCCACAGCTGCCCGTGGCCCGCGAGGCCCTGGCCCAGTCGGTGGCCATCGGCCGGGAGCAGCAGGCTCAGGCCATCCACATCAGCGGCCAGAGCACCCAGCCCATCTCCATCAGCCAGACCACGGAGCAGATCCCCAGTCACCAGATCCAGGGGCAGACATTCCAGATACAGGCAGGTACTGTGTCCTACCTCTACACCACCAGCCTGGCCCCGCAGAACTGAAAGAAGCTCTTCGCTGCTCTCTAGTGACTCACCAAAATACCTGAGCTGTTGCCCTTCGCAAAATTAGTCCTTGTTTCTATGAAGACCCTTTCCGTGTATTTTTGTAGAGTTTTATACTTCTTGATAATGACCCCCATTTGAACACAGAGTGGTCTTCAATAAAAAAAAAGTGAAAAGCAAATTGGCTAAACATGTCTAAGGCTGGTGATGAAGCCCATCCATTAGTGGCCACCAGATATGTCATTTTCTCTCTACCTCAGCCGTCACTCATTTTAGCAAAGCTTTTAGTCGTGGATGTGGGTTCACCTGGTGCCCCGGTCGTCCGTCCATTCCTGACGGACAGCGTGCCCTCCGTGGACGAGCATCCCCTGCCCCTCATCTAAGGACGATGGAGATGCTTTGGAGTCTTTGTGAAAGTTAACCTGTACATTTTTGATGTCTGTAAATCATAAAAGATGAACCTAACCCTGTACCTTTTGATTTATTTGTGAGGGTGTGCTTGTCCCAGTTAATCCGAGGATAAGTTTTTGTTAAGATATACATGCCAGAAATGCTGAGCATTCCTCCGTCGGATCTATTTTTGTGATTACATTAAATAGAGACAATCTTCAATAGATGGTTTTAATGAGTTTGCCGTTCCTTAAGCTGTGGGCTGTGATCTGCAGGTGACAGTCAGGCATTTTAGAAGTGGCCGTAACATACAGCTGAACATTGACTGTTGAGTTTGAGCCGACGATGGACGGGACTCTGTTGCTGTGCGGCGGGTTCTTGCTTTTTCCACACGCAGCTCGTGTTGTGGGCATTGGGAACAGATCGGGTCTCACCATCTGTTCCCACAGCCCTTATTTAGCCTGAGCTGAGAGAGGAGTTTGGAAGAGCCAATACGGTGGAGCACGGGGGATGGGTCCACTGGGGGCTGTGTCCGTAAGCGACTGGGACCCTGTGGGTGGTTTTGAAATAATTTTTAGCTTTTTGGAACAAACACACAGTCAAACAGCGTCTGACACTAAATGACACATAAAACATTCTGAGTTGCAGTTTCTCCTTATAGATAGATGGCAATAAGGTGTGAGTTTCCTCCACTGGTCAGTAGAAGCTCACAGTTTTAGGTCTCTGCAGAAGGACACCGAGGCTGTCTGATCCTGGGTCTACCCCGGCTCGGACCTGGGCGCCACGCCGGACGGAGTGAGATGTCGGGCAGGTGGCTGGTACGAGGTGCTCCACCGACCCTAAAACGTGTGGTCGTCAGGCCACGCAGTCAGTGTTGGCCGTTGCCAGGTAACGGAGGCACCAAGTCACTAGCTGGGTGATACTGACCTGTTGAAGTGGATTGGGTGCTGAGAGTCGTTCTGGAGAAAGGAGTCCTGTTCTGTCCTTTAGAAAGACGGGAAGGATGTTAAACTTTTGCGACTACAGGTAAAAGAATGCAGACGGGGGAAGGTCACTGCATTACATTACCGTCAACAGAAGATGACGATTCATGCTAATGTCAGATTTAGCGAAGGTCTCCAGTACCTGAATGGGGGCCGCCTCTGTACACCGCCGCCTCGGTGTCGGAGAGCTGGTTCCGGAGCCCCTGCACCCGGCGGAAGGCGTCGAGTTTCAGCCGTTGCTCCTGCAGCAGCTGGGCCCTGACCTTAAAAATCAGGGGGTGTGGGATGAGCAACCTCTGCTGAATCACCTGCATGCAGTCTTGTGTTGAGCTAAAACTCTTAAAGGGCCAGCAGAGTCCTGTCTATATGAATAGTAACAGCTCTCATCCTGCCTGTCGTGTTAATTTTAAAAGCCATAATTCATATATACCAGAAGAAGAGCTGGTTTCTTTGGTAGATACGGGGGGGTACTATGGAGATATGGAAGGTAGCATTAATGCACTTATACCTTTTTTGATTAAAGGTTAAAAATGACCCCTTCCCAGCTCCTGAACGAATTCCACATGTTCAGCTCACGCTTTGCATGACTGCCTGGCAATAACATCTCAGCTCTGCGTCCCGTGGCCCCCACCTGTTTGATCTCCTTCTGGCTCTGCAGCTGCTGCAACTGGTTGGCCCGGCTGCTCCTCTGCAGCTGTGCATCTAGCTCTTCCAGCTGTTGCTGCTTGTCGTCCACGTCCCGCTGCAGCCGCTCCAGGCTCAGCACGCGTGCCCCCTCCAGGCGCTGCTGACCCAGTGCCTGCTGGGCCAGCTGTTGCTCTGCGGCCTGTAGTCGCTGCCTCTGCAAGGACGATGGGGGACGTGTGAGGGCCACTACTGCTGATACACGAGTCGTGCCAAGCTAGCATCTGTAAATACAGTCAATGTGGGTTTGTTTATCCGAGATGCTCAACATCTTTTCTAAACTTTGCTAATACACAATAGCTATGTATGCCATTCTAGATTAAAATCAATGTGAATTAAATATAAATAATCCAGCTATTGAGTTTATCTTATTGTTTAGATGTGTCTTGGGGTTGTTACATGATCTACTGCTTACTCTACTGTCAACTCTATGGCCTACTTCATCCTGAAGCCTACTGATCTTCCTGTAAAGAAATCTCCTCCTTGTTCTAATCTAAACTTCTCTGACAACAAACAGATTTGTCCTTTCATGTATTTTGAAGTCTGTGCTAACCAGGGCCGACTTCATCTGTCTCCGTCAAGATTTTGTGCTCAGTTCACTTAAGGTGAGTGCCCTAAACATTGTCTTCATCACTCGAGCTGAAAGGTTATTACTCAAAGGCCAAACTACAGTGTATCTCTGCTGCGATCACCAGAGAGTGCAGTTGCTCTGTGGCGTCGCTGTGCGCCTCTCGGTCCCGCGCCAGGGCTGCCCTCACGGCCTCCACTTCCTGTTTGAGCAGGGCCACTTCCTCTTCGGCCATCATCTTCACCTGCAGGCCCTCCCGCTGATACAGCAGTGCTTCCTGCACGGGGGGGCAGAACCGCATGGGGCAGTACTACGGTACGGCAGTACTGCAGTGCGGTTTTACTACGGTACAATTCTATATTCACTGTTATCAGAAAAAGTTCAAGCATCACATAGGTAAGCATGTAATATGCCTACTATCTATGCAATGCACCAACATTTAATAAGCATTGCAAAGCATTTGTCCATTAAACTTATCGTAAGTAGCTTGTTTGATACAGGCCCACAGAGCCTTTCCCAGGAGTCAGTGTACACCCCCTTACACTTGGGGATGCTAGATCAGCACAAGCCATTGAGGGTCTGACCAAGGCTGCTACTCCACTGCCTCCACCCCACTGACCTGCTGGTACTGGTGTAACTGCCGCTGCAGCTTTCCCTGAATGGCCATCTGTCTCCACCGGTGCAGGGCCTTCACCTTGCAGAGCAGGCCTGCCAGGTGTCCATTTTCTTCCCACATGTCCTGCTGCTCTTCATGCTGTCCGGGGAACAGGTGTCGGTCACACTGATTATTAACGTTGACGTTTAGGTGCAGATGACTAATGTCCGACTCATCGAAGTACCACACAAGTGTTCTCCAGTCTCCCTTGAGTATTAAGCCGGCTATCTTACTACCGTAGTTCTAACTGCCATGCTATCTGTTGGTCCATCACTATGTGAAGCTCTGAAATGATCAGATTTGAAGGTTTGCTAGATGGGCCAAGCTCCTTACCTCTTTCAAAGCAGTCTGCAAAGCCCCATCATCCTCTGTGGTGCCTGGCTTCCTTTTCAGCTGCTTGATGCTCTCCATACCTTCCCTCCGGACTCTGGTAACCAGCTGAGTCACATCTCGGTCCATCCTCACGTGACACTCATCCCACCCTGACTGTTCGTTAGAAGCAACAAAGTCAATCCACTAGTCACCCTGTCTGAGGACTTCAGCTTAATGATCAACCAGCGTTTGTAATGCTTGACCATGAATTTACTCTTAGACGATCTTTTGTCAAACATTGAGCATTGTTCATACAATTTACCCTCCCTCACACACTGTGGTCAAGTAAGACTTTAGACGAGCTAATTAACTTGACATTAGGAGACAAACAGGATGGGCTTCCTCACCTTTAATTGACTGCAGCAGGAGATGAGATGTTGGACAAGTGCGTCGTAGTGCCGGCGGTGCTGGGAGTCTAGCTGCTCCTGCAGCCCCCCGCTGTCTTGTTCCGCCCTGGCCAGCCGTGCTCGCAGCGCTGTCATCTCCAGCATTGTCCTGCGTGTCAGCTCAGCAAACTGGGACAAAGGGAGGCCCTGCAAGAGGACAGACAATAGACGCCTTAAGCTGTATGCAAGTAAGACCTGGCTTCTTCCCCATTGTGCTTGTGTGGATGTGTCACACATTCAGAAGGATTACAATTAATGTATCAGCTTTGTGGGAATCATCCATGAAACTTAGTCATCATGAACCACACCTGCTCAGAGGTCTTCTGATGTTTCTGCAGATCCTCAAATACTTTCAAATCCTGGAATTATCATAATTATGGTAAATATGGGCAACCAAGGGTCACAGTTAAAGATCCCACAAAGATCATAGATGGTTATTGAGTTTTTTAAATTAAATTTAATAAAAATGTTGTAGTGGAAAGATTATCATCAAAACCATCATTGTGTAATCATATTATTAGCAGTAATAATGTCCAAATATCTAATGCCATATTAGGGTAGCCCTAATGCCTCTCCTTACCAGACCCATGTGTTTGTACCTGTTCTCTCTGGAACAGCATCTGGGTCACGTGCTGCAGCAGGTTTTCATAGAACAGAGAGTAGGCCTGGAAATTACTGCGTTCCCGTCCCATGACGGCACACCCCAGGGCCGTGAGGCACTCTTGCAGATGAGTCTTGGCAAGCGTGAGCTGAAGAACATATTATCTGGTCTGTGCGCATTTTTGATCTGGGAACCACTAAGGAATACCCTCGCTTCACTCTGTAGGCACATTACATGGTCCAAGAAGATTTACCTTCCCCTCAGTCTCCTCACAGCCGCCCATGAGCTGCTGCAAGAAGTTTTCCACTATCTGTGGTCGTTCAGGAGAGAAATGCTGCTTCACAGAAGGTCTTTTCCATAAGTCTAGTTAGAATAAAACCAGACAGACAGCTGGCTTAGATAAGGCATTTGTGCTACAGTTATATAAAACTGGGTTATGTACAGTATGAGAACCCTTGTATGTAGTACTGAAGCACCTTAATTCTACATATAGACTGGAATCCTGCATGGGTTTGGGTACCTGACAGGTAACCCACAACTTTCAATGGAACGGGTGAAAAATATCCTAAAATTAACTTTGCGTGTACAGGTACGGGGGTTGGCAAACGCGCATTTTAAAAATAAGCAGGCTGTAATTTTATTTATTTTTTTGACATGTGTTCACAAATGCTTATCCTATTCGGGGTCAAGAGGGGTCCTAACCCTATGGGCAAAGGCGGGGAACAACCCAGGATGGGTCACCAACCCATCGCCTGGCACACCCGCACACCATTCACTCATGCACACCTATGGCCAATTAGCCTCAGCATGTTTTTGGACTGCGGGGGGAACATGCAAACTCCTCACACGTGGCGCCGTGGTGGAGACCCAAACCCTGCTACCAGAAGTGTGAGGCATCAGTGCTAATCACTGTGGCATCATGGTTTGTTCAATGTGAAATAATCTCAAGTCAAGTGGGGCTTGTTTGCTATAACAGAGGAGTTCATTGGCAAGTGATAACAAACTCTCAGGTCCACAGTGCAAGATACAAACAGAGAGAAGTTTATGGGGGTTCGTGACCTTAAGGCCAAATAGGAGGATCCTGCACAACAAGGGGTTAAACATAAGACTACAGGGACAATACATGCAGGTACAATTCAGGACTAAATGCAGTGATGCAGTGCATACAGGGGATATTTAAGGTACAAAAAAACAACCTGAGGAAATAGAAGATGCAGCAAAAAGTAGCAATGGACTGCAATGAACAATAAAGTGACCATCTGGAAATGGGGCGCCTAAATGTAGTAAACAAAAGAAAAAGAATTGATCTGAGAAGATGCAAGTGGACCCAAAGGAAGTGTTCCTTCAGGAAATCCACCCAAACAAAGAGAAAATGCAAAATGCCCCGGCAAGTAAGCCGAGGCTCACATCTACTCAGCCAGTAAAAAGGTCTGTATGCGTGTCTGTGAATTTTGGGCTGACTGAGTACCAGTAGGAAGCCCCCCGCCGAGGTGCGCTCGCTCGGAGATGACCAGGGTCAGCTCCCTGCGAATTCTGCTCTGTGCTGCAGCAATCATGTCGCACTCCGAGCACTCCAGCAACCTGCCAAGCTGAGCGGTCAAAATCAATGAAAGCACAGCTTCCATCGTGACACAGAGATCCATAAACACAAAGCAGTAAGTGCCTGAAGAGCACAGTGACTCTGATCACGTCACTGTTTAAACCCACATCAATGTTATCGGGACCTTTTTGAGGTATCATGGTATATATATTGCTGACTGATGCTGCTTCTTTCCAAACTACAGTAATAGACTTATTTTCATTTAGCGAACACATTTCTCCAAATACGGTCAGAGTGCTGAGTCAGCCAGTGTTAACTGGGGGTCAAGGGCCTTGATTTAGGACCCAATAGTGGCATCACTTCCCCAGATATGGAATTTGAACAACAAACATTTGATCAGAACACAGAGTCCTAACCCACTGTGCCACATACCGGCTCAGATTAGATTATGTCATCATTGTACATTTCAAACCATCTACAAATATTTTGTTCTGTCACCCAAAATAGGGTTTGGCAAACTGCTTGGGAAAGTGACTTTTCCCCATCGCTTTACCTGCTGCGTTTTGATGTCCACCTCGGAGACTCCGGTGGGGAGCGGGACAGGCTGGACCTCCGCCCACACGCTCCCATATTCCTCCTCGCTGCCCAGCTGCCGGACCAGGGTCCTCATGCTGGGGTACAGAATTTCCTCTCTGCGGGACGAGAACAATTAACAGAACGTGTTTGCTGGAGGTCTGGCAAAGTAGTGTGAAGTCTACTTTGTGGTTGTTAGTGTCAGGGGACGTCAGGAGGAGAAGCCAAATGAAGATGTAAGAGCAGGACAGGAGACTCCTAAGTAGGAGCACCATCCTAATTTTACTTTACAATATAAAAATAAGCATTACTGTCAGGGGGGACAGGCAATATATTGTCGTCAACAGGTGGGATTTGGGGGCCTTGGTGTATCTGGATGCTGAACAAGGGAGGGGGTTCTCCTTTAATATATATATGTTAATAGAGCGAGTCCCCCTTGGAATATTTTGCCACCAACGGGCCCACAGATGGATTTCCCAACTTTCCTGATACCATGTGATGAATGTGCCACTTTAACCAGTAACTCCATATTGTACATAGATATATGTGTTTTCTAATTTATTTAACAGACGCCTTTATCCAAAGCAACATTCAACAGGGCTAAGGGCCTTGCTCAGCGACTTGGTGGTGACATCACTCTGTCCCTGGGAGACCTTCTGATCACAGAGCCTCCTAACCCACTGAGGTACACACCACCCCCAACATGTCTGTTGATTTTATATGACATTATTTGGAGATGTTTAGCTAAGGATTTCTCACAGTGTATGACAGGCGAACAGAAACGCTGAGCTATAACATCTGACCTATAGAGGCTGGAGTATTTCCTGTACAGGCTGCTGGTGTTGATGTTCTCCACGCTCAGCTGGCGTTGACCCCATTCCTCCTTGAAGCCCTCCAGCTGCTTCCAAAGCACCAGGAAGCCCTTCCTCGTTGTGTAATCATGCAGAGGGTCTCGCCGGGGGCCTGAGGGGATGCTCACAGACCCCATTCCCGTGTCATCCTCCTGGTCAGCGTGGCCCTTGGTTTCCTGTGACGTGCGTGTAGCACAGAAATACTGCCCTGCTTTCGATCACGGGAATTGTGGGTGATTGGAATAGCATAACAGTATGGAAGTGCCAAGGTTCTGCTGAATTTTCATTGTTGTCATTATGCTTTACTAGGTGGCAGATAACTAACGCTGCAGAACACATTTAATAGAATTATTAAATTTAATTAGTTTGTAATGTTAGGAAA
Organism: Mormyrus lacerda; assembly: GCA_015163995.2. Classification (NCBI taxonomy): domain Eukaryota; kingdom Metazoa; phylum Chordata; class Actinopteri; order Osteoglossiformes; family Mormyridae; genus Mormyrus; species Mormyrus lacerda. The sequence goes on from JAABNX020000030.1 coordinate 17,892,108, forward strand.
CACTGCCTGGAATAATATACTAAACACCGCAGACCGCAAAGCTACAGTAACATTGCAGTTTTATTTGCTGACATTTATGTAAGAAGCATAACAAAATCATACAAAAATGCAAAGGGAATAATTTAAAGGTGATATATGAAGATGAAAATAGTGGAATGCTTTCTCACATTATTATTTGTTAGATCTACTGGCTAATCGTGTCATGTGATGGGGAAACAAAAGCCCCCCCACCTCACTATGGGGACGATCCTCCAAGCCGCTTTCCACGCAAAACGGGGCAACCATTTGCCCGCTGCTTAGGACGTCCTCTAGCAGAAGGGACACGGCCAGCATCTCGCCATTGGCGACTGTCCGGCCGCGGTCACTCAGACCGCTCAGACACAGCTGTGAGCAAAACGAGGGTATACAATAGGCACCGAGACCAGCACACAAGCGGCCCATAAACACCAGCAGGATCACAATGGGACCATTTCTTGCTGACTCACTTATCAAGATCGAGTAATTTTATTGGTCATCAGGGCTCAAACCGATATTAAGCTTCCACGAATGGATCAGCAGCGAGAGGAGACCTGCTGATAAAGCACCAGTAATGTCTCCTCAATAATTTATGAGAGTAGGAGCTCTTTCGCTGGAGAAAATGCAGAAAAGCTACGCTCCCTGTTATATAGCCTTGCACTATTAGTAAATGTTGGACAGAGCTGTTAATGATCAGCGGGGAATGGAAATATTACATCACAACAAAGAACATTAGGGCACAGAATTCATTTGGTGCTTTTGTTAAGCAGAACTTTAACTATGCTAAATTTGTTTATGTTTGTACTGTTACGATGATGTAAGATTGCTTATAAGTGGCTGAGTTTATGCTGAATTTGACAGACTGCCTAACTGGTATTACTGGTTATCAGCACATGCTCTCTTAACTATTTGCTGAACCCTATTAAAAAAAACCCACTTACTTTACATAAGAGGGTCAACAGCACAGTGAAAATAAATGTCTTAGACAATATGGTACTATTCGTTTAAAGTGTAGAGACTGCGTTATTTATAGCACCCGTGTTACGTGCGTTTTAATGAAGAGTGTACTATCCTGAAAATGATTACGTGTATTCTTGGGGGGGAAGGAGGAATATAATTCTAAAAAATGGTTCGAGGCTACAGATAAGCTGCCAGAGCTTGTCATCAGGGGACCGGAGCCGGCTACCTGCATGCACTGCTCAATGGGACTGATGTCACAGATGGTCACTGGGAACAGGCCGTGTCGTCCAATAAAACCCCTCCAGGGGTACAGTCTTTCAGCCTGTGCGGCGAGAGCACAAAGTCCAGCGCGTCTGTCAGCTCCTTCATGCTCCGACCAAAAGCCGGCAGATTTAGAGATTAGGCCCAAGAAACCGGAGATGCCTTTTCAGCAACTTAAACTGTATGCCGTAGTCACAAAGATGAGATCTCCAGAAGGTTTTCCAAATTCTGACTGGAGCCGTTTTACAGAAAAAAAACTGTCCCCCCCACCCCCCGCCCGACAGAGTATATTGAGTTAAGTCTCCTTTTATATAGTGTACAGTACAAATACATTTATTCAAAGCAATTAATTTTGTTTTTTGTTTTTGCCAGACTGTTCCTGGAGCACTTGGGGGTTAAGCGCCTTTGCTAGATCACTCTGCTGACTCTAGGGTTTGAACCAGCACACTTCTGATCACAAAAACAGCACCCGAACCCACTAACCCACACACTGCCCCAAGCGTGTAACTTTGGCTGGAACATTGTGAGGGTTGAGGTCTCCACCCATCATGGGGGAAACATGATTATTGGGGGGTTGTATTAGCTGGTTTTGATTTATTGGGGGGGCTACAACCCCCCCATCCCCCCCCGTAATTTACACCCATGCACTGCCCCCAACTTAATTTACCAGCTATGCGCATCCAAATTTACTGTGATGCCTATGCATTTCCATGTATTACCATGAACTACTCATGCAGTACTACAATCAGACAGCGGAGGGCCTGTAAGATGCTGACCTGCATGCAGTGCAGCTCCAGAGCCCGGGGCACACGCAGCTGCGGGCCGCACGCACTGGCAGTCACGCTGTCGCTCAGCGCGGAAAGGGCGTGGCCCATGTTGTCTGTGACTGTCTGACAGTCCGCCCAGTTCCCAGAGGAAAGGAGAGCCTCTCTTACTTAGCAAAAGGAGATACTATGACATATAATACAGCTGCTTTTGTGCTAAACAAACCCTGTACAAAAATAAACACAATGAGGAGAACTGGCTTTCAATCCTAGTCTCAGGCTTCCCCTCCCAGACGGCACATATTTTTTAGCACTACGCTCCCATACAGGAAATCAAGGACTTTTTAAATTCGATAATCAATAAATCAATATAATTGATAATCACTAGATAGATTTGGACAGGGGTGATTCTAGGATTTGACCAATAGGGGGACCCAGTCTACTGGAGAAATAGGGGACACTATGCCCCAGGTCTCTTACAATTAAATTTGTTGAGGGGTTGGGGCGGGGGTATAAAATGTATACAAAAATAGAGCATTGCTGAATGGTTTTAGAAACATTATTTTATGGTGGGGCTGCAGTCCATCCTAGGGATTCAAATAGTGTTTGGTCAGTATTTATGGATATTGTTTATGGCAAACTGTCATACAGACTGAACATAGCTACGTTTTGGTACGTTTTGGCCTTTCAATCATTCACAGGGGCTTCGTCTGTCGGGCTACTTGCCTGATGCAGTGGCGGACGGCCGTGTCGAACTGCAGGAAGAGGAGCTCGCGACGGAGGCGGAGCAACTGGGCTACGGCCTGCGGGCAGCGGGGGTCAGGGAGCGTGGCGATCCGCCCCTGGAGGTCAGCCAGCTCCGCCCCTTAAAAACATCACAGAGGAGCAGTTAGAGCGATGGCCCGGGGCTGGGGGGGGGTCTGTACAGCACCAAGGTCGTACAGGACACCCACAGCGGCATGATGCCGACTAAGGCTGCCTTTGTTCTGAAACCTGGGCCTCACTGCCTACTGCCTGAGTCCATTTCTGTTGCGACTGAGCTCTTCATTAAATACACTGATTAAGCTGCACTAAACTAATCACACAAACAGACCTGCTAATTCACTCATTATGGATTTTTGTTGAATAAATATGAATAATCATTTAAGCACCTTTTAAGACATAAGAATGCCCCCCCCCCCCCCGGTTTGTATTTCAGCTTGTTGTCGGTACAGATGCTCACCGATGCCCTCGGTACCCCCCCAGTCGGCAGCAAGCGGTGCATGTCTCCTTCCACCGGAGACCCCCATGGAGAGATTCCCCAGATGCGCAAAGCCGACCAGGTAGGAAACAATGTCATGAAGCGCTGACACCATGTCCAGGTTGAGCTGGAGTGCCTTGGCGGCAAACTGAGAAACAGATCGGGGGCTCACAGTGTATGCTAATGGGGCGCGATCGCTAACCTTTTCCTCGCATTTTATCACCCCACCTATAAGACGTTTTTTCATTGCTAGCTACAAACAAAAACTCAAAACCTGCGAGCAAAACAAAAAAAAAAATGCCAAAAAATCATTTAAAATAATACTTTTAGATATTGTACTGCAAATACATTTTGATCACGATATTTAAAAACATAACCTATGTTGTTATATCAAGACAGACGAGCCTTGCCACAAACCCAGTTGTCCGTGTATGGATGGGTTACCAGTCACTGGCCACTGCTTAAACTCTGGTCTGTTTGGAGACCAGTATAAATATTTAAACTCTTACCACATCATCCATGGATTTAAACATAGTCAAGACCTCGGAGAAGTCGGGGATGTACCACAGGTTCAGAAGTTTCTTTCCGTCTTCAGAGAGTACACGTCTGGGTCTGGGTCCAGAAAAAATTGGTCCAAAAAAGGGGGTTCATTGCTATGAATGCCATTATCCTGATGTTTCTAAGTCTGCATCCTCATTCTGGGTACCACACAGTATAGGGCAGCACATATGTACTGCAGTTTAATATGCTACAGACATCTGGAACATACCCTAAGGCACCCACCTGACATCAGACTGAACCCCATGCTCTGAATCCCAGTTGCTCTTCACCTCATCTGCTCGTCCCACAGTAAAGTAAGACTGACGGATGGTTGGAAGGTCAATGAGTATTGCGTTCAGGCTGTGGTAGAGGCCCACAATCTGTCCCCTCACGCAGCTCTGAGACATCCGCATACCGAACCTAGATGTGCACATTGCTTCCTGTTATGCTTACAGTCTCAAAGAAAAGCAGCAGATTAACTTTGCAGGAGATGGCAGGTCTGAAATCTGCGACCCAAAAGCTTTGAAGCAAGTTACCTTAAAACTCCAAGCTGAGAAGGGAATTTTAAGTGTCAGCTAAAAGTAATACAACTTCAAGGCTGTATTTAATGACTAACAAAAACTTCATGGCAAAACATTTAAGCTGTGCTCGTTTGGCGCTGCTCCGCTCTTCCAGCACTAGTGCTTGTAAATTTTAAAACTGCAGTGTGAGCAAATATAACCATAAATGTCTGGATTTCAGGCAACCTTTCCACCTGGAACACAGGTATGTCTCCTTTCTGAGATAATTGTGTTTTTTTTGTGGGCCATTGAGGAACTTCCAGACACACCTCTGACAGAATTCCAGAATTAGTCTCCTTTTGAGCTTGGTCACTTCATCCTGCAGCAGGAGAGATCAATTCAGTAAAAGTGGTGGAGGCAGGCCGAAGACCGGAGCAATGGAACGTGGCTGTATGCAGGAACTCACAAGGTTTCTCGTAACAGATCCCATGACCTCCTTATTCCTCAGAAAGACATCGAGCATCTTGTCTCGGAGGACTGTTTTCTCTAACTGGATTGATACAAATGATTCAGCGAGTCTGGAAATAGAAAGTATAAGATTTCAAGATACATATCTCATTGTACACCCATCCTTTTACAAACATCCCCTATAAGAAAACCAGTACAGATGATGTTTCTCGTTTATGTGCAGAACATCAATCATAGCTCACCTCTGCATGGTACCTAAATCTTGTCTAGTCTTATGCTGGCTTCTGGATTCTAGCCCCACTTCTGCCTCTCCCCTTCCGGAAGTTTCCACTTCTGTAGTGGAGGTATCCTCCTGGACAACACATTGATGTCTTCAAAAGTTCACACATGACAAGGTCCACTAAGTATATACGGTAGTCAGGTTACCCTCTCTTTTGCCCCCACAGTCTTTTGCACCCAATCACAGAGGCAGGCCTGCTTCACTGCACCAATCAGGGCATTCTTCTGAGTCACCTGACAGGCCAGGGCCACCTGTAGGTTCTCTATCCCTGAACTGCTCATGAGCTGTTGATGTTTAGCCAGGACAGAGTGATGGTACAGTGTTAGAAACAAGGGGCACTCAAGAAAAAGTACATTCTTGGTTGCCCTGAGGTGCTGAATTCTTACTACACGCTCAGTTTATATATAAGCACAGGAAAGATAACCAAGCCAAAACGAAACTTGGAGAAACAACGAACAAAGCAGGCCCACTCATGTAAGGTGGATAAGGTTGCTTCAACAACACAATCAATATTATACCTATAGGCAACAGTGAAGGAGAAATTCCTCAGGACCAAACAGATAATATTTCAGTTTTATAAAACAAAACATAGAAATACTACTGCACTACTGTGTTTAGTGTATTGTATTAGATTACATGGACCACTTCTTCTTCTGTGTAGAAGCTGAATTTCCCAATGTGATTCTCATCAACTTCCTGGACTGCCAGAACCAGGCTGGATGGAATATATCTGTAAATACATTGTTATTCTTAAATCCAGTCTCCTATCCAACAGGCAGGAGATACAAACAGAATTTAATCTGCAGAAGACAGGGGACACTGCGGTGAATATTGAAGGCAGCGACAAATAAAATCCCTAGTCATGTTCAATGATGGACATGGTTTAATTAAAGCTTAACTGTATTTGGATTTAGACCAATCAGATGCATGCGTTCATAATGAAGCCTGGAGGCTGGGGGATGGCGGGGGGTGTGGGGGGGGGGGGACAACGCAGA